>APFE031722765.1:96785-186352 GCA_000404065.3 Pinus taeda
TGAACTTTGAAGATAAAAGAAGATTTGATCAAAGGGTTTCCCCACACATTGTGGGGTTTGTCCCTGGCTCGCGCCATATCTTGTGTCCTCTTGTCTTGGCTTGTCTTCTGCGTTTTATATTTATGTTCTATCTGCAGTTTATCATAATGCTGATGTGATTGCCAATTGTGAAAATTTAGATAAATTGCTCTAGCATAGAACATACCTAAACTTAACAAAAAGGCATCGCGCCTAGGTATTAAATCTAAGCATTGTTTGTCGTCTTTGACCATGAAGTAAAGAAAATATACCCACACAATGAACAAGCCCCAGAAATCATAATTAACAAACTGCCAAAGAAATACAAAAATTACAAATACATAGGTTGCACAATCATCATGCCATCAAGAGAAGCATCGATTCCAAAAATGATGAATCAATGCAACAAAATTCATCTTAAAAATCTATGAAAATTAACAAATTTATTATTGATTTTAAATTTGATTGAATTTGAAACTCACAATCAAGATGCACCATAAACCTGTGACATAGGGTTTACACGAAAGGAGATTGTACAAGCTTCCAATTATGGAAACATGTTCCTAGGCTCCAAATTCCCACGCCAACCACATGAAATCCACTCCAATGTGGAAGTCCACAAAGTGAATACAATGTTTGAGCAACTTGTCTTGAAAAATTTGATCAACAAACTTTTTGGCGTGTATAACCTTGACGCTCTCCAAACCTCTCCACAAGGGAATATATGACAAAAGGAAGGGGATGAGGCGATCTACACTGGAGATTGCCAAAGAGCATAATAAAGGGAAGAGTGTGTAAGAACATAGAGCAATGATCAAGACCAAGGGGTAGAGCAGTATGTTTAAAGAAAAGGTTCACCTCAAGACTAAAGAGAAGAAGGTTTCACAAATTTGATATCTAATCATGGAAAGGAATTCTCATATTTTATGACCGAGAAGCCAATAAGCTTTTTGAACATGACAAATTAAAGTGAGGTTGTGTGGAAAGGAAAAACCAAAGGCGGGTATGTAGGAGCTTGCACTCATCATACCAAATGTTGATGACATAAAAGTTGGGTTTAAGGACACATTAGAGATGTTGTTGATATAGGGGGCAATTATCAAAAGAAGCATAAAAGATGGACTTATAGAGAAGCTCATACTTGGTTGTACTTGTCTTGAGGGCTGGGAAGCAAGGAACATGAGTAACCATTACCAACTAGCAAGAGGGAATGGTTGGGAGTCGACATACTCCATATCAAAGCATATAGTAGAAAACAAGATATTAAAATGGGAGGGAGTTGGGGGGAAGGAGAAAAATGGGGCATATTGAGGTGGAATGGTAAGTGGTGCATAGTCAACAAGAAGAGAAGTGGCAAACTAAGAAGTCTCAAAGAGTCAAATGATATAGAGGAAGCCCTTACTATATTAGAGATAATCAACCATGCCAATGCCTCCCCCTTGCTATAGAGTAAGCATCTAAAGTTACCAGAGTTGTGGAAAAGGAGTCAATTCTAGAGCAAAATGACCTAAAAATCACCAAGTTATTGGCAATGTCTCCTATCTGCTTAAAGGGGCTCCAAACCATCATCTTAAACACTATGAAGACCCAATGTGACTTGATCAATCTATTGAAGACAAAAGACATCAAATTAATCCTTATAGGTATATTATGCACGCATTGAAATGCCCTAAAAGGATAAGATCGCCTAATGTGGAGTAAATAGAGAAATTTTGGCGAACGTGGAGTAAAGAATCCCCATCGAACTCAATGTGAAGTGCAAAATTCAAGTTAGTTGGAGGGAAGTAGCACATTGAAATCAAATTTCCTAAGATTAAGGGGAACCTCCGTGAATTCAAGTACACAAAAACCAACCCTAAGCATTCGAGTCAACCACTAAAACTCAATTTTGAAGAGAAGTTTGAATAAGAAATGCTACAGCACCAAATCCCCTAACATCATCAAAATGGGAAGTTCCCTATATGTAAGGCAAAGTACAATGATAAATTGTAATTCAACATGGTACTCAATTGGGGTACAAGCGGATCTCAATGAGAAAAAGGAGGTCTTTAGAGGCAAACACATCATAGAACACACATAGAGAAGACCATAATGAACCTTTGCACCTACAATAGTAAATAGAGACAAAATTCAACACATCCCCTCCCCATTAAGGACGTCATTTAGATGGCCAAGGGCATGCACAATTAGGAAGGGTGAATCCCAAATAATTGCTTGCAGATCATGAATAACAACCCATCTTCCCTCTTCCTCAACTACCATAATTTGTTATCTAGAGTGTTTGAGCTTTTCAAACTATGATCTCATAAGGTAGATGCCCACAAAATACATGGCAAGGAAGACTCACCTTTTAGCCCACAGGGCTCGACGTCAATCACCTACAGTCCAAAAATGATGGAAAAGCATTAGTTTGGAGCTAACCCATGTCCGCTCAAGCCTAGGGTCCTTTAAATCAAGCATATCTTGAACAAAAATAATAACTACTTATAAAGAATCCAAAGAGAAAGGCAAATGGGGTGGGAAGGCATTCTTGATCGATCTTGGCATTGATTACCTCTTCAACCTCAACGAGTGGGGGAGTCTTCATCTTCCAATTAGCTTGTATCCAACAATTCGAGGCCTTCTACTAAATTTCTATTTCTTTCTTGAAAAATGAGTTGTATTCACATTTCTTTTTACAAGTTTTCAAGGCCAAAAATTTGATGGTGCAATGAGATTGTACCCCCAAGAGGGAGTTGAATAGATAGGTTTTGCTATCTTCTCATTTCCTTAACTAGTGATTCCACATCATTTTTTAATTCTATTTCAACTACATTGTTTGTGAGGCCTTAAACTATGGAGCTAGAAGCAAAGTCAAAGGGGTTTGGTGAGGATGGCAAGGTCAGGGGTTGTGGGCTTGGAGAGGAGCTGATTGGTGTCAAGACAAGAGACAAAGACAAAGAGGACAAAGGGGTGTTGAGAGAGGGAAGTAGAGTCAGAGTTGGGACCAAGGTGGATGAAGCATCCACCAGAGAGCCAAAAGGTGATGAGATAGGAAAAAGAACGGTTGCATGAAGGATATCGGTTGTTGAAGAGGCAATGGAGGTCAAAAGGGACCTAAAGGAGGATCATTATAACAAACGGGTAGAGATGAGGATCAAGTCCTTATCATGGTGGACCAAGTGGGAAGCCGAGGGAGCCAAGATGGATAAGACAAGACAGCCAACAAAGATACATTGAGACCTATGCTACACTGGATGTATCTGCAAAAAAATGTTTGAGAGTAGAGCATCAAATAAGACAAACAGTATGTAGAACACCATAATAATGGTACACATCAAAAACAAATCAAAAAATGCATAGGCAGTAAAGAGATAGGTTGAAATTGATTATATAAAGAAAAATGCACAGCAGAGATGAGCATCACCACCCGAATTGGTTAAGATATGACGAAAAAAATTCTAAAAAGGACATCCAGATGTTACTGATATGCATCGCAGACATCAATCTTAAAGGAGAATGTGTATGATTCTTTGGAAATTGGCATAAATGCAAAGAGACTGGTTGAGAGATATAAAACCGCAGAAAGATATAAGATCTGTTGACAGGTCCAGAAACAAAGAGGTCATGAAGACAGATTTGAAAGACAATTAAAATAAATAACCCTTATAGATGACTATAATCTTGAAACTATTTTTTTCATTGCATTGCAGTAGCTTTTTAGCTGTCAAAGCTTTCTGATCATGTCACCATGTGTATGCAGTCAGTATCTAAAGAAATTTGAACACACTTTGATCTCATAAATATTAATAAACTCAAACAAAAAAATTCTCCTTTCCATCTCAACATACATCTTATGATGTTTTCCTACTTAAGAACAAGACATGAAATGACAAGAATACCAACCTGGAGTGGTGTGCCAGTTAACAATACTCTATGATTTGTTGTATATTGTTTCAAAGTCTGAAAAAGTTTAGAATCTTTGTTCTTAAGCCTGTGACCTTCATCAACTATCTGCATTACACATCAACATATTGAAATATAAACTTTGAGGCAATATAAAATTTCATTGAAGTAATTAATTGCATCCAACAGACTTAATTTGCTAGGTTAGGGAAG
Organism: Pinus taeda; assembly: GCA_000404065.3. Classification (NCBI taxonomy): domain Eukaryota; kingdom Viridiplantae; phylum Streptophyta; class Pinopsida; order Pinales; family Pinaceae; genus Pinus; species Pinus taeda. The sequence goes on from APFE031722765.1 coordinate 100,902, forward strand.
TTACCATGCACTCCCATTTGATTTGCTTTAAAGTTGCAGTATCCAAGTTTATCATTTCATAGGATGTCAAGAGAACATCAAATTTTATCCTTTCTTGTTTCTCTCGACTAGGAACAGAACCTGACTTCTTTTTGCCTTTGTGTTTCTTCAATGGCTTAACTTTCTTAGGAAAGAAAAATTCATATTGCCTGATGACAGAACGAGCTGGTGCAGTCCCTACATACATTACCTGCAGAAGCACAGAGCTGTTGTTAAAATAGGTGGCAAATAACCAGCTACAAATGGCACAACACACAGGAATTCTGGATAACCAGAAAGGCATTTCAACTAAAAAGGGCATCATGCAATTCTTCAACATACAACGTTCATGTGTGGAGCCCAGGTGGCAAATTCACGTTCCCAGTTCCGCAACGTAGAAAGCGGTGCCACAACCAAATGAGGAGAAGAAACAGACTCTTCAGCAAGAGATGCGAGGAAAGAGATACTCTGCACAGTTTTACCTGCATCCACCAAGATTCGTCTACATTGTCAGTTTCCAACATTCAATTATTCCATCTCATATTTGCAGCCATAATCAAGTTATTTTATAATAAAAAAAGACGTACCAAGACCCATTTCATCTGCAAGAATAACATGTGTCCCCTTGAGCCATGCGAACCGTAGGAAATTTAACCCCTCAAGCTGATATGGATGTAATGTGCCTGGCAACATGTATGTACCACATAAAAAACACAGAGCAAAACACAAGGATTTTTATATATACAATCACTCTTGATAACATACTCAAAGATACCTCCCACAATAAACTCTGGAGTCTGATCATATTGTTGAAAATTTTTTCGATGGCGCTTATTTTCTTTTCCATCAACAGAAAAACCTTTCCTCTTCTTCGGTGTTTGATTTTGGATCTTTGCCCTAGCTTTAATTGAATTGAATTTATCAATTTCCGCTCGAAAAGCAGAGATATCTTCCTCAACTTCCCACGTGCATTCATCATATGCTAGCTCTTTCCATTTAACTAGATATTCCCGCCCATCATTAGACATCCTGAAAATAACATTTTATCAAGCAAAATCATATTTTCATTAAAACTTTCTGATTATTCATCAGCATGTGATCACAACAATGCCAACATCTATCAACAGTAACTTCAAAATGATAATTTCATTTCAAAATTCACATCTATCTAGTACTCTATGAAATGTGGATGTTGCATACTGAAAACATTTCTAATGTTCCGAGTTCCAGCAGATAAAAGCAATACATCTACTTACCGATTTGCCCAGATTGAAGTGTTAGATTCATCACAATTGCATTTCAAAAAAAACGTCCAATGCAAATAAAAACTAATAGTTCATATATAAAAAATTTGCCCAATAAGGATTATGAGGAAAAAAAATTTAATTGCCAATGATTTGTTGACTGTAATATATGATAGCTATTTTAAAATGTGAAAATCCAACTAAAAACGTGTCTTCATGACAAAACTTACCTGCTAGCAATGATTCTATCCACAGTTGTCCACTCTGATCGAATTGGAACCCAATCCTCTTCAGAAATATTCAATGAATCCATTTGGCGATGAAAATTGTTTATTCTTGTCTTGAGACGTGGGTATATCTTGAAAACCTTCTCAAACTCTTCAAGAGGAACCCTGTCAATATCAAGTTACACACATGACATGTCCCCAAATTTTCAAGGTAACAACAAAAATGTTACAAAAGTTAGGGCTTTGCTTCATCCCAAGTCAGAAACACCTGAATGCAGGTTGATCATGGCAAACAGGTGAACTGCTTGAGCACAAATGGCACAAAAGACAAGGAAAGCATAATATGAACCAGAAGCACAACCATATAGTAATGCATTGTTACCATGAACAGTGAAGGTAAGACAATGACTTCCACTTCACTAAATATTGTTTGACCAATTTTTTAGTTGAGTGCCCGGAACTTGAATCTTCATCAGTGTCTGCATTTGCTGGTCTCATTTGGCTATCTAAAATTTTATCAACCTCTGATAGGGGATTAACCTGTCAAATTTAGAACACAAAATCTGAGCTAAAACTTGCTGATACGAGGATCACTTCTCATATATCATAGTTTAAAATAACAGAAATAAAAGACCAGAAAACTGACACATTGAGGGCAGCTCCATATGCCACGGGGCACTATTTTCAGTGGTGGAAGCAAGCACTTAAGATGGTATACAGCAGGACATGTATCACAACAAACAACGGTTCCACTGCCTCCACATGCAAGACAAGAATCTTCACTCTACAATGAGGAAAAATAATACTTGTGAAAACACAACTAGTAAAAATGAATTAAATTAGGAATGTATGCACCTTTCATGTACTGTAATGTGGGCATACACTACAGAATGCATTGTTATAAGATATAAACTCTGGGCAAAGGCATTGCATAATTGCTACAAAAACGTTTATCTTTCTTAGAATAAAAAGACAATTTTTAGTGCCTCAAATCAGTATTGCTGACATCGTCTCAATAAAAAAACCAACAATGGTTCAAAAAAGCAAAAAATCATAAAAATTGGGAAAATATCAGTCTAGACTCTAAATCAGCAAACATTGGCAAAATTTATAAAGAAAACCACAGAAAAAAAGCTCATTTTTATCAATTTCTTTTGAAAAACATGATGATTGCAGAGGAAATCCATGTCATCCTCACCACAGCCCAACAATTTGTTCACACATCTGGTGATTTACCAGTGATAAAATGACGCAAGAATAAATATCTTGACAATACAAGTTTTTTCATGATTTTCACAACACTGCTTCAAATAATATAACACTTTTGGATGAAAAATAGGATGCAGGACATCTGCAGCATACAAGTGACGTAAATGACTGGAATGCATATCATTTTCAAGCCAATAAAGGGGTTCTTAGAAGAGCATTCAACGCCTTATATGTGACAGCATATTCAAGCAGATTACATAAACAAGCAATAGGTGTAATATTGTGAGCAATAAGGTGTAATATTGATGATCCTAAGACATCGATTTACAGTTTCTTTCATCAATATTTCATGCATGCAAAATGCATGGAGTCATGAACACAGACAAAATCCAACCACATTACCTTTACTAAAGCTTCCATCCTTACAATAACAGCTATATAAAAATGTCATATTTATAACACCTATATCAACTGAATGCAGCAAATTATGGAAAAAGGATGTCATAAAGATTTGTACTGTATTTGTTCTCAATATTTTGGACGGTTGGGTCGCGGCATATATTGTTTCTCCTTCTGGCTCCTTCCAATCTGGCTCATCCTCCACTTCTTCTGCTTCATTATAAGATGGTTTTTTTCCTGACCGGATTCTCAGTCTTTCAGCCATGCAAGTGACTTCCTGGAAAGAGAAATGTATGATTCGATTTAAGTTGCTTCAAAAATGCTCAGTAATAAGTTTGGAAAATAAAAAAGACATTACAACCATACCCTGACATTTTTCTTTCAAACATACAAAGGATGCCCATAGGCTCCAATCAAATAAGGAAACTAAAGAAAATACATGGATGTATTATATTGTAGACAACAATGCAAAAGGGAATTGTGGATAAGTCAACGAATCTAATGAACCTAAACAACCATAGAAGCAGATTTTCAACAGATTTATTATAAAAAAATTCTCTCATACCTCATGATGGGCAGATAAAACTCTTGTTTTACTAGCCACATTCCAAACTTCTGTAACAATGAAATTTAGTCCTACTTATCTCATCTCAAAGTGTTTGACGGAACTTACCAACTCCTAACTATGAATTCTCTCAGCATTTTCTTCAGACCTATCAATATTCAACATTGGTTGCAAGAACCGAGTTTCTCATTAGAGCAGCTTAGAGTTTCCGTTCACCAGATGAAAGGAAAAATGACTATGTACACAAATTGAGATCATAACATGGAGATTCTCAAGAGAAGCACATGAACAAAGGCAGTAACAAACTGCATACTCAATATCCTAAAATTTCAAGAGAAGTTTTCGTATAGCTTGACTGAAATGGCAAGGCTGCAATTTAAAATAACAAGAAAGTTTTATCCTTGGATTTTATAAGAACCTCCAATGCCCAGGCAGTGTGTGTCTGGCTGTGGCAGATCTAACAAAAAAAGTGGAGCCCCTAAGATTAATTGTAATCTAAAACTAGCATAAATCCATCTTAACACAATGTATATGAAGCGCACAGAGCAATCATTGCTGCTTTAAAAAACATGAGATGTCAGACATCAAATTCTTTTTGCACTTTAGTTTAGTAGTGTTAAGTATGTATATGGGAGATCTGTTTTACTGTTACGCTAGAGAGGGAAGTATGAAGTAATGTTTTGTCGAGTAATTTTCTTTATTTGGTAAAATTTCAGATTTTTCTTCAGAAAAAAAAGAACAAAAAAAATGTATATGACATATCACCTACAAACCAAGAATGTAAGTGCACTTTTCTTCCATTGGTGCACTTAATGTTCCATAATGTTAAGAATATAGTTTTGTCCGAAAACAAATACACTCGTTCTCTCTCTTGTAAAAGAGTGTTTGCTTCGATGCTATGTTGCCGGATCCAGCAGAGGCAGAAGGAGTATTGCCGGATCCACGGATCTGAACCGGATCTGGATCCGCCAAAAATGCCTCTAAAATACGTATTTTTTATCTTTTCACTTTTTAGAAACGGCCAACTTTCCGAGGAAACAGATCTTGCTGGTGGCTGCTGGAAACACCGAAATGGTTGCCAAAAAAGTCGGGAAAAAACGGATTTTTTTTGTTTCGATTTTAGCTTTAGGTTTCAATTTTATTTTGCATATATATTATAATGTGGTCCCTCCTCCCCTTTGTCGGCGCTCAGCATTTAACATCGGACCTGCTCCCCTTTGTCCACACTCAGCAATTAATAACATCGAACCCCTGCTTCCTTTGTCCACATTCACCCCGGGCTCACTGCCGGCCCCCTGCACACAGCCATTTGTTCCAGGCTCACCATCACCCCCCCTGCACACAGCACACAGTCGCTCTCTCTGTTCACACCGCTGGCCCCCATGCACGCAGCACATGTTCGCCCTCTCTATTCATGCCAGCACACAATAACTCTCACAGCCCCACAGCACAGTCACTCTCATTGTTCATGCCGGCACACAGTCACTCTCACAGTCAGGCAGCACACAGCAACGCACGGAACAAGGAAACTTAGAAAGCAACGCAGCATTGAGGTTTACCATTTATGGTGTATTTGGTTGTCTGCCGCCTTGAAGACCTCAGCCACCAGAGGAATCGGGTGTCAGCAAGGTAATTAATATTCACTTCTTATGTAGTGTAGTGTTATAGTGTAGTGTTATATTAATTCTATGCATCGGTTCTATAATGAATATTCTATACAAATACAAATTTAATTCTATAATGAATATTCTATACAAATACAAATTTAATTCATTATTTTATTTACAATATTTAGTAATTTACTGTAGTGTTACTGTTTAGGTAATAATATTATTGTATTGTAACTTGTTTAAATTTTTAATACTTTTTACTGTGGTGTTTAATATCATAATATATATTATTTTTTACTTTATTACTGTATGAATTGTTTAAATTTTTAAATTTACTGTAGTGTTTAATATTAATAATATATGATTATTTTTTACTATGTGTAATTTAATAATATATGATATTAGTGTTCAATATTAATGATATATGTAGTGTTTAATAATAATAATATATATTTTTTCACTGTATTCAGTGTTTACTAGTGGTAATAGACTATAGTAAAATTTAAATACTAATTTTTAATTTTATTTTTTTGCTGGTAATTTGAATTATATTTAACTCTAGAGTGAAATGGTTTTAATACTTGGCTTTTGTGGACATTACTTGAGCTCTAATTTAATTTAAAATACATTAATTTTAATTTTTTTTATGTATTTACTATTTTATTTTGTAATTTTAATTATTGTTTATTGATAATATATTATAATTTGAATTTTATATGCAGTTGCCAATAACCAATAGTCGAATAGAGTCTATACCATTATCATTATGGAACCATCACAGCATGAGCATAGTGAAGAGGAAGTCATCAAAACAGACACAAAATCTCCTCTATGGCAATATGCGGAGATTATTGGAAACAATTCCAGGGGTGGTCCATTTAAATGGAAGTGCAATGAATGCCAAGATAAAAAAATGGCCCATATACTAGAGTGAATGCCCATCTCATTGGTCAAACTAACACAAGGGTGCAAGTATGCACCGGGCCAAAAGATGCAAATGGCAAATCTAGCCAAGTTTGAGTCCTGGAAAACTGAAATTCTATGCATCTTTGCGAGAAGTTGTTGATAGGAAGCTTGCTAAGGGAAAACACCCTGTGCAAAGCTCTACAACTAGGCCTCCACTGCCATCTAAGCATGCTGCCACATCTAATAAAAGGCCCACTCTAGGCCCTCTTAAAGCGTGTTTCAATAATCAAGGTAGAGACATAGCTGATAAACATTAGCTCGTTGCATCTATGCAAATGGGCTAACGTTCAATTTGGTGTGTTCCCCTTATTGGCAACAAATGATTAAGGCAGTTAATGAAGCACCAAAAGGGTACAAAAGCCCTGGATATGAAAAGGTCCCCACTACTTTGTTGGCATCAGAGAGACAATCCGTGGATAGACAGCTACAAGCAATCCGGGATACAAGGGCAAAAACAAGACTATCCATCATTTCTGATGGATGGAGAGACCAAAGAAACCGCCCATTAATTAATGTTGTTGCAGTATGCCCCCAAGGGGCAATGTTTTTGAAGGTTGTTGATTGCAGTGGAATAGAGAAAGATGCATCTTTCATATCCACAATTCTGATTGATGCAATAGAAAGTGTGGGGCCACATAATGTTGTCCAAGTCATTGCAGACAACGTACAGGTTTATAAGTTGCAAGTTTGAATGTGGAGGGTCGATATGATAACATTCATTGAACCTTATGCTTGCTCAGATTGGTAAGATTGGATAGATTAATGAAATATCTGTAGCATCAAAAGAAGTCTAAACGTTCATAACAAATCATTCAATGCCCCAAGTCATTTATCGAGGTTTTGCAATGTTGGAGCTACTGAAGGTACTTTTTTTTAATCAATACTATTTTTATTGGAAATTCTTATTTTTAATTACAAATTTATATATGGTTTCTCATTTGAGATTTGACTTTTTGAAACTTGTAGGTTGTTGAAACTCGTTTTGCCTCCCACACTCTTGTCATAAAGAGAATTGTGGAGGTGAGACAAGCACTACAAGCAATAGTCATTGACCCTCTTTGGGACTCATGGAGGACTTCCACTTCTAATAGAGGGCAAAAAATCAGAAGTGGAAGTCCTCCACTTCTACGGTTCACTAAACCAATCTTGACCTTGATCAGGACATTTGATACAGATACACCTTACTTGGGGGAAGTTTATGAAAACATTGATAGTATGTTGGAGAGGAAAATTGAAATTATCACGGCAAGTGAAAATGACCCTTATGAAACATTCTATTATTTAGTGAAAGACATAGTTACAGAAAGGTGGACCAAAATGACCACACCATTACACCTTTTGGCATATGCATTGCACCCTAAATACTATCATTCTAGAATTGTCTTTCCCTGGTAGAACAGCACCAAACAAAGATTCTGAAGTCGCACAAGGATACAAGACAGCTTTGAAGAAAATTTATATAGATATGGGAGTTGCAATGGAAGTCCGCCAAGGATTTGGAGGGTTTGTACAGTCTACTAGTAGCTTTTCAAATCCAGTAGTTATGGATGATCGAGGGCATCTTGATCCTATTACTTGGTGGGGCTTCCATGGTAGGGAAAGCATTCATCTCTCTACTCTAGCCACCAGGTTGTTATCACAGGTTGCTAGTTCCTCATCAACTAAGAGGAATTGAAGTACATATGGCTTCATCCATTTAGTGAAGCGAAAGAGGTTGGGATCGGCAAATGCTAAGGACCTTGTTTATGTTCATTCCAACCTCTGTCTTCTATCACATGTTGAACCAAAGTATAAAAAAAGTTCGAGCGGGATGTGGGATGTGGAGCCTGAGATCTCTGACTTGAACCTGACACTAAATGCCATGACTCACCTCAACCTGCTTGAGGATATTGTTAGACAGGTGAGCATTTCATCTTACTTGCAATTTCGTATTATATTGTTCTTGTACTTACATTACTTGTTCGTTGGCTTTTAATATTGTTCCATCTTCTTTGACCATCTCTTTATAGTATAAGTTTTATTTTTCTTGCAAGTTCTATCTTATTGCTCATATTGCAATATTGTTTTGCAGCATTGCCAATCTCGTAACATGAAAGGTCATTTTTACTTTGCAAGTACCATAATTTTATTTGAGCATTTGTTTATAAGGCATTGGTCCCTCATCTTCTATCTTACTGGATGTGATATTAATTTCATTGAATCTATCTTTTGATATCTATGTTGCTCATTAATATTCATACTTGCTAATAAATCTTTAATTCAAGTTATATTGAGCGGTAATTACCTAGGCCTTTATCACCTAAAACTTCTTGTTTTCAAGAAATTTTACTTTCATGATCATCTTTATACGATGACAGTTTCATATCGAATACAAATTAATGAAGCAAATGCAATTTCTACAAGGACAACACATATCAAATGATTATCTAACAATGAAGCAATGATAGCACAATTGGTTCACAATTATGTGACATTGTAGCATTGATTACACAATGATGGTAGAGTAGCATCCTCAAAAGCTATAGAATGAACTTCTCTAATTCCACTTGTGATTTACCATGAAATAATCATAGGTTTGCATACGCATTCATAAGAAATGGTGCAAACCCATACAAAAGGACAAAAAAATCATAATAGTAAATACCAATATACATAAATCTCGAACAAACAATCAAGAAAGTTGTGATTTATATCACCTAAGAGACATGACTACGCTATAAGACACAAATCAACATCATAATCGTTAATATAATTGATATGAGGAAATTGAGGAAAATTTAAGCACAAAAACTTTAACAAATGAGTAAATTTTAAGCACACAGAGGCAAATCATTTCAAGAGGGTCCATCTAGATAAGAACACAAGTAAACAAAATAGTTTCCATATCATGGACAGCACAAATGACCATATAAACAAATCTACCAAAAAATGCATTGCTTGTAAGTTGTGTCAAATAAATGTTGTCATCTAAACCCGAGAAGAACTAAATATGTTCCTTTGATACCCTCAATGCTCAAGGAAAATTGAAATATGAATTAATGTCCACAATACACCATTGTCAGAGTGACTAAAATCCACAATTATAGCTAAGCAAACAAGGGGTGCAAAAGGTTTAAAAACATCCCTGAATGAAATGAAATGAAATGAAAATGAATACAAGAGGACCATTGGATGAAATATCATAGTCCTGTTGAAATTAAATACATGACATCATGCCAAAGTTTCGCTCCCTCGCGATAAAACACATACATCAAGTTCATAATGGAAAAACCCCTACAGGAAGAAACTTCAATTTAGCAACACTGCTTTCATTACATGATTACACAAGGTCAGGACACATCCTCCTCAGTGATGAGGTTTGCTTAGTCTAACCAACTAGGAACTTCATAAACGAGGACCACTAAAAAAGGGATACCCATTAGGTTGCAACTGACAACCTAATAACATAAGATAGGATAATTTTATTAATGTCCAACGAACAACCATAAAACCAATAAGAGTACAATGTGGCAGTACAAACACAACTCCTAGAAAATGCCAAAGCTAAATCTAGAATAAAATGAAGTAAAAAAAGGATACAACAATAGGACAACATCATAAACATGTATATAATTGAATCATGCAGAAGGCTAAATGTCCAAGGTTGTAGGTCAATGATGTCAAGAATGTTTAATTTTCAATAGTAGATGGCAAAGGGGGCAACAATGGCACTTGCTCATTATAGGAGTCCCCTGGGTCTTGTTACCGCTCATCTAGCAGGAGTCCTAGAAGGGGTTCCAAAGGGGCAACTACTAGACCAAGTGGCAACAATGGGATAAGGACCCATTGTTAGCTCAATCGATGTCCCATGCTCTTTATGGAATTTAACCGATGGGAGGCGTTTCAGTATAAGGAAATAACTAGGGATGATGAATCAATAATAAGATAGGTAATGATTTTAAGAGCACATTTAGAAGAGTGACTCAAATAATGTGGCTTGCTTGCTTTAGACGCAAGATGAAAGGCTCTCTAAGAAAGACTCAAGGGAGGCTTAGACCTAGGGATTAGGAGTATTCCTCAAATGAAGGGTGTCCTAGACCTAAAACTCATTTATAAATTAGGTTTCTAGGTGGCCTTGTGAGATAAGGCATGATGGAGATGAGACCACAAAAAAGCCCAAGACGACCCAAGCAAAGCCTAGGGTTTCAGGGGAATCTCAAACAAAAGGTCTAGGATAAGCAAGGGAGAAGACGAAATCAACAAAAAGTGAACTTCCTTTGAGTTTTTAGTAAAATAGATCCCTTTGAAGGTCACTTATCTAGAAGGACCAAGAACCAAATGATGATTTTGGTTCTAAGGCTTGGTGTATCTCACAAACCAATCATGGGATTGACTAAAAATTTGAAGGGCTTGTGGAGGACACCTCGGCGCAAGTCCTAGCGAACTCGCTAAGCAAGATGATAGCTCTAATGGAATTCGTTGGATGCCCTAGCTAGGTCTTCTAGGGTTAGGGCAGAAAATTTGTGATAAAACGAAATTCTTAGGGTGAAATTGATTTAGGGATGCTCTTCCAAGGAGCCTTCTTGCAACTTTGCATACCTTAGAGAAGCAGCTACAAGGTCACAACAAGAATTTATACTTCGTTTTAGAAAATTAATGGAGTTTCAACATGTAAAGTGTTAACCCACCACTAGGAATAGTTCAATTTTCTTGTCAATATGAATGACATATGAAACAAGCCAACCTTAACAAGTGTTCAAAAATTTTGCATTAATAGTAAGGGCACAAATATAACCAAAGCATAGCGTAGACAATAAACATGAAAAATTCGCATTAAATGAGCACTTACATGGCAAAAAGATTATATCCATCCATTAGAATTGCAACAATGAAGCTCCAAGACAAGATAGCAATCTTCTAAACATCAAAATGCATCAATTAACATCCAATTCATCCAACAATAGCTAGCCTGAGTTCTTATCTCCTATGAGATACAAATCCAAGTGATGATGAGAGAACAAATGACCCTATCTTATATTTATATGATCCTCCAAGGGATTTGAATGGCCTAATAATGCCCTTACAATAAAAGTAATGTGCAAAATAACAGCCTTTGTTGACAAGCCCACCAAACAGCTCCAAAATAAGAATAATTATTCACTCAAGGGACCCGAAATGATAGAAAAGTAGCTAAAAGGGTCATTGAAAGGCCAAATGACGTCCCTCATGTGCCATAATGAATACGAGGGTAGCAATAACAACGATGAAGGGGGTGACCCCTTGATCTCTAAGCAAATGACCTATGGTGCTCCCAAGTGGTTGTGGGGGCACAAAAACATCCTCGTGGGTCTCTAATAGAATCGATCAAGCATGTATCCCATTTGCAAGGACTTGAACAATGATGCAAGCCCTCCCTTATCTCCCATGGTGAATCAAAACCTCGTCTAGGTTGTGGGTCAACTGCCAAGTGTGTAGCTAGCTAGGCAAGGTGGTCTGAGCGCATCATCATCATCAAACAAGTGGAACACGAGCAAGCAATGAGTAGTGTTGAGGATCCCGTGGTGTGGTTATCTGCTCTCTGCTACGATGGAGGCAAGCAAAAATACCCAAATATATAATGAAAGCCATACCTTTGGGGTTAGAAGGCCCACCTTCAATAAAATGATCATAACAGATGGGCAAGGGTGCATAATAGTCTGAGGACATTTGTCCACAAACAACTATCATATTTTTGTGTGTGTGCTCTATATTTCTCAGTTTCCAGTGTTTTTATTTCCACAATGTTCTTATTGTGAAGAAATTGTAGTGTGATTAATTCATTATTTTGTTGTAATAAATTGTTTTCATTAATTATTTTCAATAGGAGACTACAATGTTTTGAAAAGATGCAGTGATGGACGAAGAGTCATGACTTGCAAGAAACATTGCATCACTAGCAGAAACATTAAGAATATTTATCAAATGTTTGTTTCTAACATTTGTCCAACCATTTAATATAATGTATACCCTACAATCCACCAAAACATCTATAAGCATTGTCAAAGCTCTATGAATTATTGTTTTTTCTCTGTCTAATAGCAAAGTTCCAGTTTTCTCATAGTTGGGGTTCTTTTATCTTTTTTGGGCTTCATTGATGGCCTTAACCATGCCTGCAACAAGAGCAAAGCACATTGAATGGTGTACCACAAGCACAAAGAAACCAAACTGTATTCAAGAAATTTGCTATTGTTCTAGATTTACAGGTTCCAAAAGCTCTAAGAGGAGATGAGGTGTGGCCACCAAATCTAGAGGTTACACTTACATCCGACTGAAGTTTTTGTTTCTCTCTTTTTTGTGTAGCCTCCTCTATTTTGATGTATTTTTACCAGCCTAAATCCATCTCAACTCTAGATCTATCGAGTGTCGAGGAATCAAATCCTTCAAGTTGAAAACCTCTTTTTTTAGTCTCTCAAGTCGGGGAAAGGTTTGCACCTCGAGAGTTTTGAACCCTCTCGGCACTTGATAGATCCGAAGTTCGAAACTCTCAAAGTGTATATATATATATATATAATATATATATTTAATCTTTCTTGTCATGAAACCATTTTATTTTTGTGATCATTCATGGCCCAAAGACAAATTACAAAGCAATCTTCACGCCTTTAAATAGGCGATATTACATAGGAATGCCATTGGCAAAACCATGGGTTGTCAAAAGCTGGAGCCCAAAACCCACCAATGGTAAATTGAGTCTACAACCTCAATTTTACTTGAAATACCCAAATAATATATATAAGCATTAGTTTGTTATAATTTTTAATTATACTTTTATTTTATTTTTATTTTAAAATATTTGACCTCCAATTTTATTTTTAAATTATCAAGTCAACATTAATAATTATCAATTTTATTTTTTATTTTTATAATTTTAATTATCAAGCCAATAATACAATACACTACAAAACATAACATTACAATGTCTCTTCCACATTGGTCTCGAGAGCGCCTCTCAACACAACAAAGATGCATCCTCACAAGTATATGAACCACTATAAGGTTTTGCTACATGACAATCATGAGGGTATATAAACTTGATGGTTCCACCATCTCCCCCCATCCTCGCCCCCTCTAAAGTATTTTCACAAATTTCCATAAGGGACTCATTGCAACTTTTCCCCCTTGCATTTTAGTACCCTTTGCATCCCCTTTCCCTTCAAACCCTTCCTCCTCGTCATACATTGGGTCAATATGAGTGTGACCACTATCCTCTTCTTCCTTTTCTTCCCTTCTATGCCTACCCACCACCAACACCATGAAAACCAAAAGTGGAACGATAATCCAAAAGAACACCATTTCAAATGGACAACCTACAACAAAATGAGCAAGAAGAAAGAATGGGAAAGAGTAGGAAAGGAGAAAAAATACAAACAAGAATGACAAGAAAATGAGAGAGTTATCTAGGGTTTGCACTTACCTCTTTAGCTCTTGAGAAGTTGAGAAATAAGGTAGATGGAAACCCTTCTTCACTACTCCAAGCTCCTCCTCCTCCACTCCTCCAAGCTCTCTCCTACAACCTCTCACAAATTTGATCTCAAAAGCTTGTTATCTCCTCTGTTTTCCAAGCTCAAGCCAAATATGCAAGAATGAGGAAAAGAGAAGGGGAACAAGCCTTTTAGCCTCATCCTCCCTTTTCTTAAACTCACCTGTTAATTCACTACAACTAAGGCTGACCATGGGTGGGTTGTTTGACTAGACTTTGACTAGATTGAATTTGACTGTTTTGAGGGTTGTTTTATCTTGTTGTATGGAGGCTGAAGTTGACCAATTTGCTGAAGGTCAAATCTACCTTGTTGACCAAGGTTGACTTCTCTGGTTAGGGCTCTTTTGTTGCTGTTATAAATTATCAAATTTGTAAACTGTATTATCTATCTTTGTTGAACTATTGAAGACTAAAAGAAGATTTGATCAAGGATTTCCCCACATTGGAGTTTGTCCCTTGTTGATGCCACATCTTGTGTCCTCTTGCCTTGGCTTGTCTTCTACTGTTTATGGTTTATGTTCTATCTACATTTTACTATCATGTTGATGTGATTGCTAAACTAGATATTGATATTAGGCTAATAAAGAAATTGAAGTAAAATTGCTCTAAAGCATAGAACATACCATTGTTGCCTAAAGTTAACGGTTTGGCACTTGAATTTGGCACTAATATTTGTGTTTGCAGACCTATGGTAAGTTTGGTAAGGGTTTGTGTTGATTTCCATAATTGTTTTGCCATTGTACGATCTATCTTTGTTGAACTATTGAAGACTAAAAGAAGATTTGATCAAGGATTTCCCCACATTGGGGTTTGTCCCTAGCTGATGCCACATCTTGTGTCCTCTTGCCTTGGCTTGTCTTCTACTGTTTCTGGTTATGTTCTATCTACATTTTACTATCATGTTGATGTGATTGCTAAACTAGATATTGATATTGGGCTAATAAAGAAATTGAAGTAAAATTGCTCTAAAGCATAGAACATACCATTGTTACCTAAAGTTAACGGTTTGGCACTTGAATTTGGCACTAATATTTGTGTTTGCAGACCTATCGTAAGTTTGGTAAGGGTTTGTGTTGATTTCCATAATTGTTTTGCCATTGATCCATTGTGTTTTCAAGCTAATACTTGGTTTTGCATACTTGTCCTTGGTTGAGGAGGCATCTTAAGGCCTTGAGGCTTCACTAATCTACCAATCAGCCTTAGAAGACCTAGTTTCAAATCATAAGAGAGTTGATTTATAGTTTTTTCAGGCTAACATTTTTGTTGTAGGTGGTTAAAAGGGCCTAACTCAATAAGGGAAGCTCACATATCCATCGACAAGGCCTTTAAGCTTAGGGTTTGCTCTCTTAGCCCTTTATCCTCCTCATTATTTTCATGATCAAATCTGAAGTAGCTTTGTAGCAGTGGTGTTACTTTCATATAATCATCTCTAAAGCACTCTAAAAAGACTCCACATAAGGGTAAGAACATTGCAAACTTAATAGAAAGCCTAATCAACTTATATGCTTTCAATTGTTGATGCTTTAAGTGATTTTGGAAATCTGATATACAAGGTTGCAGCAGTAATAAATCATTCTGCTAAGGCTTGACACTCATAAGAACTCATATCTAAGTGCTCCTAAGCTAATACTAAAGTGTTAAAGAGATTGCTTGTATAAGAAATTGTTTATTTTCAAAGTGATGATCTTATTGGAAAATCATTGTTGGCAATCTCATCTTAAGATAATTGTGCTTCAATTGGCCATCATAACCATTGGTAACTTAATTGGAATTATCATCGTGGTGGATGTTATCTCTCTCTCTTTGTTGTTAATTAATCATTGAGCTCATAGCATATCTTGTCATTTGTTTCATTTGTTGGATTGCTAAATAATTGGATATCATTGGCGAGCATTGAATCATTGGAGTAATCCAAAGTGTTTTCCCTTTCTTGATCTTGTCACTTTAGGCATTGTATCTTAAGATATTGTGGTTTCAAGTGCCTCTTACTAATGGTGTGTTGAAATAAGCATTTGGAATCAAACAAATGTTGTTGAGGAACCTTGCTTGATATTGCTAATCATAAGATAAGCTCTTGGGATTGTCATTCTTCATTGATAATCTTGTCTCGTTGGATTCTCTTGTCTCATAAGTAAAATCAACTGGCATAATAATAATCTTTCGCTAATTGTTCTCTCTCTATTGTTCACCTTGCTTCATTTGAGATAATTGTCAAGTACTTCATCTAAATTGCTCACGTATTGAATATCTAAAATGACCTACCTTGATGGAGTGCTTAATCAAATTAATTATCTCGTTGAAGTCTTCGCGCACATCTTGCATTTCATTCTAGGACTACAAGTGCAATTTAAAATACACCTCCAACCATAAGCTTGGTTGTAAGAAGACAAGACAACCTTTCTCACCCATCTTGCTAAGTTTAGACCCTCATTTGTGGTTAACACAAGTGACCTTGCAATTCTCTTGTGGGCAATCCCTTGTATGAACGGAGCACTTGGGTGGTTAGAACCTCAAAGGAAGTATCGTTAATGAGGACATAGCCTCCTTCTTGTGGGCTTCACTCTACAACCTACAGTTGTTACTAACTTCAAAACAGTGGGGAGTAAGGATTCACCTAGAATAGGAATTCTGACTAAATTTAACCAGGAGCTTGCATCTCACTTAGTTTTGGGTGTTGCATCTCACATACGATAGTTCTTCATCCTAGCAGCGATTGTTCATCTGGTAACTTGGAATTTAATCTATATTGTGCAAATAAATTGACTCCTAAGGCATTGATCTCTAATTGATAATCTCAATAGATTTAATCAAGTTGTTCTAAATAATTAAACTTGCCAATTATCCCTAACCAAGTTGCTAGGCCATTCAGCGATGTCTCTCGACCTCATCATCTCATCCATAGGGACAACCCCCTTAGCCTGCTTTAGGGAGACAACTTAAATGGAGAGGACAAGGATTAGAGTAACAATCCCTGTGTTGAGCATTGCCGCAATCTGGTGTACAATTTGAGCAACAACAAGCATCAAGGACCTTTGTTTGACCTCCCCAATAATGTCATAAATGGTGAAAACGAGGTTCATTGTTTGAGAACCCAACTTAACACTAGCCCACTCCTTAGTCATCTACCCAAGCCTCTCAAACCAATCAAAAAGTTAAGAATAAAAGGTTGTGGCATTAATTTTAGCGAAGTTATGATGAAATATGATAGTCTTGTAATCATTAAGGTCCAAAGCATCCTCAAGTTTGTGTATAGGATAAATGATATTGTTGGAATCCTTAGTGATTTACGCATGTGTCTCAAAGAAATGGAAAAGTAAAGAATCAAAAGTTCTGGCATTAATTTAACATACTTAAGACCGAACATTAAACTCTTGCACTTATAAAGAGTCAAAGCATCCTCAAGTTTGTGTACAGGGTGAGTGATAAGATAGGAATAAGTGGGAAAAACGAAAAGAACAATCTCATTAGAAAGGATAGCCATGATTGATGCAAATAGTCCCATTATAAATAGGAAGAAAAAATGGGGAATAAACACATCAGAGAGACAACAATAGCGCAAGGACAAGATAGACTATGGTAACAACTTCCCATGGTGTGTGTATCAAAAAAAAGGTAGAGCATACAAGGTCGACATTTTATGATTTTCGACCTGATTCAATAAAATGTTTCAACAATCATTTGTCAAATGAATTTGTGGGACTTAACGAAGGAGAGCAATGTACAGCTGAGGAAAGACATACAAGTCATTCGATCCGTATAAAAGCTATGAAAGTAAAGTTGCAGGTGCAAGAAGGATACAGCATATGCTAATAGCGTCTACAATATGTAATTTTTCAAAATTAATTAAAGATTACGATTTTGCCAGTGGAAAAAAAGAAAGTAAGGTTGCAGGTACAGTGCATGGTTTTAATCAGTACTATCCACAAAAATCAGCACTGGAATGCAACATGTGTCCATTCATCCAGTGATGAATTCTGCTATTCAGACTCTTTTCCAACAGTAATGGACTGATTTCATCATGCATTAAGCAGAATGATACCACAATCATTGTTATCTCCTACTATTCAGCACATTGGAAACCAACAAAATGATTTTACAGCTCTACAACTGTCACACACTATCTTAAGTGAAAATGATTTTGTATATCATCACCTGGTTCAGTCCATTAATTATTATAAAACGTCATTCAAAGGGTCTGATAAGGATCTAAATTGTCTTGAAGGCAACAGGTCCTATTATTTTCCTTGCTGTTAATACTCAGAAATTGAGAAAAGGGTCTTTTCTTAGCTGCTTTCATCCTTGATGTTCAGACACATTTGCCAATTCAGCTCATCTGATAAAAAATCAGGACTTGTCCAATTTAAATGCACACCCTGATTGGGTTTTCCTGTTTGATGTGGCCAATGAGATATTATAGATCACTGGTATTGACATGTCACTGGCAGTATTGAAAGTAAATCTGCGGCTTTCGTAATATAAGGATAAGTGCACACTTTTGCATGAAGAATATCTACTATATGTCTTCACTAAAATGCTGAAACCCGCCAATTGACTAAAACTGGATGTGAAAAGCAAAGCAAAGCAAAAGTTGAGTATACAATTACAAGTAGGCAGACTTGTGGATAAAAGACTCCATTCCAAACCATAAATTGCTTCACTGATCATGATGGACATCATTGATCATATTCTGGAGAGTCTCTAGTTGACAAATTATGCCTCTAATTACAGCTACACTTTTCAACCTTTATTCAGGGGAAGAAGCTTTGGATATTTGAACTGAGTGTGTTATAGAACAGTGAATTAATCTTTATGAGGGCACATCAGCAAAACACTGGGCTAGCTGGCTGGCCCTGGTTTCCTAAAACAAATGATACAAATCAAATCCAAAACAAAATAGTGGAGTGAATTACCTATGAGAAAAATGGAGATAATGGACAAATTGCTAATGCATAAACACTGGGCTAGCTGGCTGGCCCTGGTTTCCTAAAACAAATGATACAAATCAAATCCAAAACAAAATAGTGGAGTGAATTACCTATGAGAAAAATGGAGATAATGGACAGATTGCTTGGTTGAAACTCAATATTTATTAATTGCTCCAAGACTTTCTATTCTTGCCTAACAAACCTAAAAACATGTAACTTACTATTTTGGCGGAGGTCAAGCCAAGATAATGATCAGCAACAGGATGATTTTCTGATTTAAAAAAAACGGCTATGAAAGCTATTTCCTGGATGGGAAAGGATAGGAAGCAGCAAGTACATTAACAATGGTTCGACCTCTCTCTAAGGCTTTATATGCAATGAGTTAAAAAGAATATATAAAAAGCTGCCTTTCCAGCCTTATTCCACTGAGATCAGCGCTCATCCTAGGACTTTCAGTCTGAGTAAAAGCAGTGTTAAATAAGATAAAACTAATTGAAGAGTGGAAACATCTTTTGGCCAGTAGTTGTCACGGAAAAAAATATTTGACTGGATGGGAAAAAAGCGGAAAAACAGCATAAAAACAAAATAAAGAGGGAGAAAGCATTTCAAAAGCTAGAAAGCTATCTGCGTACATACAGTTTCTTGGCCTTTCTTGGCTTTCTTTCTCTCCTTGAACATGCAAGCCGACTAGGTCTCGAGGAAGAAAATAATTTGCTATATAGGCATTTCAGAGAAGCAGAACAAGGGTTGGACATTTTTTTAGATGTTTTGGTTGCAGTGGAGATCTCATTTTCCATGCTCGGCAAAAAAAGTCATGGCAGCTTGTCACCCAGTACTCATTATGGTGCAACCAACTTCTTGGGTAATCTGAGATTTTATAATTATAATTTATGTTTGATTATAATCCTTTAATGTACTGAAGGCCACTGAATAACTTTTTATGCAATAATGGTATATTGAAGTGACTTTATTTTGAATTATTTCACATGAGGCGCACATTCATTTCTTGCATCACCTTCAATTTCGTTGCCATTATTTTAGAAATCTGATTTCAACCATTACAAATTTCATTTCAGGAATTACTTCACTTCTGTTTGCTCATCAGGAAATCGAACACGAAACTTTGTTGTATGCTAATCAAATTGAAGATTTACGCAGGAATATTAAGCAGAAAACCCAACAACTTCCAGAACACAGATCTGTAAAAAAAGAGGAGAGTGTGCTTGCTGTAAAGAAAGGTTTTAAACCTAGCTGCACAAAAACTGCTCCTAACATCTCCGAAACTCAATCCTGTTATTCCCATGTAGCTTGGTAATGAGAAAAAAATGCCCCAAATTAGTTGGGATTTCCAAGAACTTGGGAGATTTTTAGGAGCTTCAAAGTCAAGGAAACAAAAGCTTGGCAGCAATTTAAATGGAGTTTCTAGCATAGGGAGATTGTCAAAGTCCTATGTTTGATGAAGAGCAACAACACTCTTTTAGGCTTGTGGACCCTAAACTGGTTCATCCTTGGCACATTTTTCCCCATTTTGGTGCCAATTGTTGAATTTGTAGCTTGGAAGGTGGTCCTGTATAGGTCATGTGCCATGACATGCATCTAGCCACCCCAAATAACTCCTACAACGATTATTTAATTAATTCCCTAAGTCGGAACTTTCGAGTTTAGACAGCAGTTTAATTTAATTTTTTGACTTGCAGGCCACCTTTTTGGAAAATGTAAAAGGGTCAACGATAGATTAAGTCGTAGCCCTTGATCTCAAGAGATAATATGAAATCTCAGCCATCCATCTCTTTGGAGATTAGCGTTAATCATTTTATGAAGGGAGTTCAAGCTGTTGGGAAGATCATTTTTCGATTGGCACACTTGGCCATTCAGCTGGAAAGAACGTTTTGACAGTCAGAGCAGCAAAGAACTGGTCAAGACACCAGGGCAGAGTACAGCGAAAGATCATATCAGCGAGCAAGTCAAGCAAAGGGGGCGTACAAGCCAAAATTTGTTGGGCGCAGAGGCTGATCTCCTGGACTGTACAGTATTGCATAGGGGGGCGATTTGACTTAGATTTGCTGGAAAAAATTGCTGTAGCAATTTTCTGTCATAAGGATCTGCTTTAAACTAAACTTTTGACGCTGAATCGAAGACCACCATTTCTTTGTTTTCCACACTTTAGGGTTTCCAAGGTATATTAATATTTGTGTCATTCTTTTGTGTTTGTTGCAAACATCCCGATTTTATCACGATAAAATCCCAAAATCATGATTTTTTGGCCTAGCCGATGCTTGCCTATTTTTTATGATATTTTGGTGGTATCTTAATTTTTCCAATGTTTACCGATATTTTCTCAATTTTTACGATATTTTGGTTTTCTGGACCCTTGCCGATTTTATCCCAATGCCGACGTTTGCAACATTGTGTTTGGCTTTGTGAGTTTTGCTTCTGCACTTCATGCTAGTTAAGAACCTAGAGTATTTGTTGTTACAAATTAGTTTAGAAAGCATCTTCTGTTTATGTTTTGTGAATATTTGTTGAACAACAAATATCTAGCTGGGTTTTCAAGAATTAACACTCATTTTGATTATGAACCTCATGGGCAGGTTCGAAGCGTCGATAATCCAAACTCTTATGCAATATATCTGAAAATCAATGCCTGACAAATCTGAAATCGCAGAAGCCTCAAATCTGAAATTAACACGGTATCAAAGTGGCATCCTCTAAATATGAAGCCATGTGATTTGACACAGAGTACCAGGTCAAGCAATCAGAGTTCAATGAACAAGCTTCTAGGGTTTTCTGCCATGGCCACCAGTGTTCGGTATGAAGACAAACTAGAAGGCTCCTTGAAATATATTCAATGGAGGTTTTTAATCATGGCAACTCTCAAGGAAAACAAGTTGTGGAACTTCATCAATACAATAGTTGCTCTGCCTAGTTCAAATCCCATTGCTCTAGACCTTCACAAAGTTAAAGAGGCCAACGTGCATAGAATTATTCTCAATGGGGTCAAAGACCATTTGATACCTCGTCTGTCAAGGAAAGACACTGCTAAGAAAATGTGGGATGCGCTCACCAAGCTGTACAAAAGAAACTATTAGACTCATAACGTAGATGAGGGATAAAATGACGGTTATAGGAGATACAATCCCAAAACCAAAGCTAGTGGGTATAGCCTTGAATGGCTTTACAAAACCATGGGTGGTGGTGTTCATCAAGTGTATTGTTGGACGAGAATATAGACTCGTCATGTTTAAAGAAAATTCATGTTTGAAGTATCAAAGTGTAAAACTAAAAAGCACAAATTAGAAGAAAACGAAAGTTCCAAGAAGAAACTCAACGAGACTCTATCAGAGAAAGAAAAAGAGAGTTTGTGCTTAAAAGACCTTAATCAAAAGTTGTTAGAACAAAACAGAGATTTAAAAGATGAAAAGCTTGAATGTCAAAATAAAGTTGACGCAGAAAATGAAGAACTCTTGCATCTCAAAAATAACAATCAAAATCTACTGGCTCAAACTAAGAAACTTAAAAATGATAAGAAATCATTCAAAAACGAACTAGAAGAAATGGTCACGAAAGAAGCGTGTTGAAGTTTTCAAATGTAATAGTCCAAGTTGAAGAAAAAGGAATGAATATCGATCCAATCAAAACCACAACACAAGATATTGACAAATCAATTGAAGTAAAAACATATTTAGATGTTGCAATTCAAACGATGAAAAATCTAAGTGAAGATTTTGTAACCAACTCAACAACATCAATACCTTAACTAAATCAAGAAAATCAAATCACAAGAGCTCCTTATCAATATTTGAATCACAAGAGCAGACATCTCAACCAATCTACAAACCCATATCACTCAAACCATAATCAAGGGACTTATGTTCCAAAGAATATTGATGTCGCTGTAATCCAATCTAGTGATAACAGTCCATCTCGTGTTTCCAATAACTACAAGATTTGACAGAAGATTCATTTAGAATGATCAGATCCCTTCTTAGTTCGACTAATTTGTTTATCACTCAAAAGATCTTATCGTCTCGTATCAACGAAGATGATAAATAGAAGAATTCATAAAGATGTGAATAGATTACAAGCCAAAAAAACGGATAACACGCCTTGGCAACCATAAGCTTTGAGGACAAAGCTTTCTAAAGAGGAAGGCAATGTTATGAATAAAATATATATATAAATAATATAAATATAAGTAATGATAATTATAATAATGATTAATTAGTGATTGGTATAAAAGAGGCATGTCTCCAAGGACATGACCATTCGTGAAAGGGCACCTACCTAGGTATATAAGTGAGCATTGATTTGTAACATTATCATCATATCTCAAATCTTCTATACATTCTTATATAATATATTATTGTCATGCCATGGATATTTATATATTTCAAATAAGTATTTTGCTAGGATTTATGGATTCTTGTGGGGTACAACGAGACTTCAAAAGCATGTCAAGTCTACATTCTTGCTCTCAGGAAGATAGTCATACAAGGGGATGTGAAATTCAAGGAAGAGAGGGCTCTTCAAAAGTCTTGCAACACAGATCTATCTACAGTTGAGGTTCAGGAGCAACAAGCACCAGAGGTTGAGACATCACAAACTCCTCAGAGCACTATCACGTAGATTGGACAGCAAAGCGAGCAAGAAAAACAGAACGAGGGGCACAAGGCTCCCCACACCCTGCCTCAAATTCCTAGAACCGAGAGAAAGACGACCAAGTGAACTGAGCAATCACTCAAGAGGCCCAAGGGTAAATTGGTACTCCAAGATATTCGATCAAACAAAGCAAGGCTCCTCAATGTTATTCTAGTTACATGGCATTAATAAGTGAGTTGATTGAGGCCAAACCTATCAGTTTGCAAGAGGCATCCAAGCATTAGGTGTGGTCCGTGGATGGACACCATGGTGGAGAAGTACTCTTCCATCATGAAGAACAATGTTTGGGAGGTAGTGCCACGGCTAGAGGGCAAGTAAATGGTTGGTTGCAAATGGGTGTACAAGATCAAACATATTGTTGATGTCAATGTGGAGAAGTCCAAAGCCCGTTTTGTGGCTAAGCGGTTTTCACAAAAGGAAGGAATCAACTATGACAAGCCTTTCACCCCTGTAGCCACCTTCAAGGCTATTATCTCTATAGTAGTACAGATGGGTTGGAGAATTCACCAAATAGATGTGAATACAACCTTCCTCAACGATGTTGTTGAGGAACAAATCTACATTCAGCAACGAAATGGTTTTGAAGTGCATGGCAGGGATACCCACATGTGCAGATTGAGAAGATAGTTGTATGGACTTAAACAGGCTCCCAGGGCGTGGTATGACATGATTGACAACTACTTGCAAAGCATGGGCTTCACTAAGAGCAAGGCAAATCTGAACCTGTATTACATTTAGGTGAAGGGAGAACCTCTCATATTGGTGTTACATGTTGATGACCTATTTCTCACAAGATCTTAGTCACTTCCCATACTGCAAAAGGGACCTAATAACATAGTTCAAGATGAGGATTTGGGTCTGATGTACTATTTTCTAAGTTTGAAGTTGTGGCAGAAAGAGGGAGAGATCCTCCTTGGGCAAGGGAAGAACAAAGTTGAGATCTTGAAGCGATTCAAGATGCGACACTGCAGCCTCATGTAGACACTGGCAATGACCAACTAGAAGAAGATTAATACTTCCAAATTAGAGGCCATGGACCCTTGTTTGTACAAACAATTGATTGGCTCTCTCATTTATTTGATCAAAATGAGGCCAAATATTGTTTTGCAATGAACACACTCAATCGGTTTATGGTGGAGCCTAAGCAAGTTCATTGGATAGCTGTGAAATATGTGTTGAGATATCTTCAAGGCACAACTGACTTTGCGTTGAGATTCATTTAAAAAGATGGAGTGAACACGGAGGGGTATACAAATCCAAATTTGGGCAAGAAGTACAATTGACAGAAAGAGCACTTCCAAGTGTTGTTTCAATCTAATATCATGAGCTGGTGGAGCCTAAGCAAGTTCATTGGATAGTTGTGAAATATGTGTTGAGATATCTTCAAGGCACAACCAACTATGAGTTGAGATACATTTAACAAGATGGAGTGCACATGGAGGGGTATACCAATCCAAATTTGGACAAGTAGTACAGCTGACAAAAAGAGCTCTTCCAAGTGTTGTTTCAATCTAATATCATGAGCAGTCTCTTGGTTTAGCAAGAAATAGAAGTCAATTGCGTCAAGTTCTGTTGAGGTTGAGTAGATGGTCGCTAGTTTGGCAACTTATGAGGCCATTTGTCTTTGGAAACTTCTTGTTGGGCTTTTCATTAGGAATTGGAACCGACTGTCATTCACTGTGACAATCAAAGTTGCATCAATCTCTCTAACAATCTGGTGTTTCATGACAAGTCGAAGTGCATTCAGACCAAGTACCATTTCATCAGCAATTGTGTGCAAAAGGCGACAGTGAAGCTACAATATATCCCTAGAGATGAGCAGGTAGCAAACATCTTGATCAAGGCCTCGATGAAGGGAAAATTTGTATTCTTCAGGGATAAGTCAAGTGTTGTGCAAAACACCTGTCTCACTAAGAGGAAGTGTTGAATTTGTAGCTTGTAAGGTAGTTCTGCATAGGTCATGTGCCATGGCATGCAACTAGCCACCTCAAATAACTCCCACAACAATTATTTAATTAATTCCCTAAGTTAGGACTTTAGATAGCAATTTAATTTAATTATTTGACTTGTTGGCCACCTTTTTGGAAAAGGTTAATGAGTCAACAACAGACTAAGTCGTAGCCCTTGATCTCAAGAAATGAGATGAAATCTCAATCCATCTCTTTGGAGATTAGGGCTGAACACTTTATGAAGGTAGTTTGAGCTATTGGAAAGAACATTTGATCATCAGTGCAACAAAGAGTAGATCAAGACAGTAGGGCAGTGTATAGGGCAAGATCATATCAATGAGAAAGTCAAGCAAAGGGGGTGTCGTACAACCACGGGTTTCCTCAGTTGTACAGGCCAAAATTTATTGGGCATAGAGATTGATTTGTTGGGCCATACAATGCTGCATAGGGGTCAATTTGACTTCGATTTGCCAAGACAAATTGTTGTAGTGATTTTTTGTTGTAAACTAAATTTCTAGAGCCAAATCAAAGCCCACCATTTGCTTGTTTTCTCCACATTGGAGTTTCCAAGATACTTGTGTCATTCTTTTATGTGTGTTCCGCTTTGTGAGTTTTTCTTCTGCTCTTTATGCTATTTAAGAACCTGTTGACGCCTCGAAAATCGTTGCATCAACATTGGGGGAAACCACCCGGTCCGGACCTTAGTGCAGCTCCTTTTCCGTTTGGTGTAGTGGCTCCGACTGGGAATAATGGGACCAGTTTCCCAGCAATAGATAAATGGGATGAATGAATACTTAGTAGTGATAGGTGTATGACTAAAACTATTGACAGAAATGTAAATAAATAAAACTATCCCGGGAATCTAATTGAACTTCTAAAGCGTAGCTTTTGATGTTCTATATCCTAAAAATACAATTATATAGATAACCGCATTCTCAAAACACAGATATTGAATCATTCAAGATTACTGTACCTAAATAGTTAAATACAGTGATTAAAGCAATACTACAAGCCTTTAAATGTTCATACCATTAATGCATACATGATTAAAAAATAAGGCACATCATATGAACATCCAATAGTGGTATGAACAAGATTTCCTGTTGATACACATGCATACAGATAATGATAGCAGAAAACAATTACACAGTGAAATAAAATACACAGAATGAGTTCAAACCAAAGATAAAAATACCATTTGAATTGTAAGCCACTCCCGATATGAATCGCTATGTATGACTTCTACTTCAACGCATAACAATCTTTGCATCAATGACAGTAGTGCACAATTGAATCAAGAAACTTCTCCGTTAAAGTAAAAAGCAGGTGGTCGAGTTTCATAAAAGAATAGAGGCTGAAGCACAGTAGTGCAAACTTCAGTCTGTTAAGTCTTATACAAAATTTTACGACCCTTTCTAAATGCATGAAAGGGTCTATAAATACTATACTAATCTAAAATATCTATCAAAACAGAAAAGCTAACTAATCTGATGTCAATAAATTTTAATTCCTATTTTGCTGGCGATCGGAGGAGCTGGGCGATGAATCACTCTGTCGGCTTCTTTCCCGTGTACCTGAGCTGATTGATAGCAAGCATTGGCTCAACTTCAGGAGGTTTGTTGAGCCTGGAACTGAGCTGGGCAGCATAGGTGGAGTCCTGGATCTCGGGGATCATGTATTGCACGGCATCGGTTAGGCACTTGAGAGCAGATCTTTGTTCATGCGGCTTGATTAGAAACCGCCAATATGCATCCATGTCTAAAGAGTTAACCGCGGTAATCAACCTTGCTCTGTTCTCTAAATCAGGGTAGCATGTTTGTTCTAATGTATATGCAGTAGTAATTTTTCCAGGCGTGCATTGGGAAGTAATATTGGCCAAATATAGAGTATCATTTACTAGATCGGCCAAATTACCAGCGGTTAATGTACATCTTGATGCTGCCCTTTCTGCCTTTAATATTTGCGTCTGCCATTCTGTAAATAATATATTTTTATGGACTTCCAATATCCGACGTGGATTGGCTTGCTTACCTGACTTTGAATCTTGCCATTCAAGATAGCTTGAGATATCTTCTTCAGCTTGATTATACTCTGCTCTAATCTTTTCCACCTGATCGCTTACAGTCGTAGCCAATTCACAGAGTGGTTCTGCCTGAGAAAGGGACTGCGCCAAGAGTTTAACTTGAGATATAAGCGCTTTATTGATTATCATTGCCTCTTTTTTGAATTCTTCTATTTGCGCATCTCCCTTGGTGGCTTCCAACTGTGCTGTGATTTGAGCAATGTATTCATCTTTAGCTTTTAAAGATTGCTCATTTGCTACCTTAAGCTGCTCCAATGCCTCTGTCAACTCGCTCTGCTTTTGGATGGCTGCCTGAGTGATCGACTGCTTCTCCTCCTGCCATTGTTGCATCAATTGGCTATTAATTTTCTGTTGTTCTGATAGTTGCTCGTTGATGCGCACTGTCTCTTGCTGGTGTCCCGTTGATTGCTGCTCAGCTTGTATTATCCTTTGTCTGACATCTGCTAATTCCGTTTGAAGATTCAAAATCTCCTGGTCCTTTGTCTTTAAGAGAACTGCTACTTCTGAGGCTTTGTCAATAGTGGCAGCCGAATAGGCTCCCGCATATTGTGACAACTTGGTCAGGTCATCAGAGGGATCAAATTTCTCTCTCCAGACTACATTGCCCGTTAGTGATTGCTCAAGAAAAAGGGGAGGTTGATCAAGCCTCTGCCTTTTCCTTGATCTCTTTACTACTGCTCTATGCTTAGGGCTGTAGAAGACGTTCAGTGGAGGAATGTCTTCTACCAGGAGGGTGATTTGGTCACTAGGACCTTTTGGAATTATCTCTACATTCATACTTTTGGGTGGGCCGGTGGTTGTACTCAAAACCTAGGATGAACCTTCTTTCTATATGCCGCTGCTTCTTGGAGTGTCGGTATTCTGTGAATCCTTATTTCCGCCGATAATGGTACTAAAATGCTGCCATTCCTTTTGCAGCTCGGGGTCTGTGTCGGTACCTTTATTAGTATCGGGGGTATTTTGCTTGGATTGCAACTCCTTGAGCAGTTGTTCTTGTTTCTCCTTCTCTTGCCGTTCCTGTTCCTTCTGCTGGATTTCTGCCTGCTCCCTTCTTAGTCTGTCTTCCTCTTCCTTCCTTAAGCATTCTGCTTGCTCTCGTTTTAAGAGTTCTTCTTTTTCTTTAGCTGAACGCTCTGCCTGCTCTTTTCTCAGTTTATCTTCTTGGTTTTTCTTCGATTGTTCCTCCTGCTCCTTAGCTTTGGTTTTCATTGTAGCAGGGGGTTCTTTCTGTCGTTGCTTACCAGGCTCGCTTGAGGATGACGTTTGGGTCGGGATTATTAAATCCAGGGGCAGAGTTTGCAACCTCTGCTGCCTGAGTCTATTGAATTCAGATAGCCCTTCGTCATTATACCTTGTTCTTGCCAGTTCTCTGGCTTGACCAATTGATTCTGCTGAGGTAAATATATCATCAAAAATGTCCTCTTTATGCTCAAATGTTGATAATTTGGCATGTTCAAGAGCGGTGTATGCATATTTCCTGGGGTCATATGCTCTGTTTGGGAGTATAGGAAGACGTAGGGCTTGAATTTTCATGGCTTCCTTTTCTGCATGTTTTAAATCATGCAGGGTGAAAACCCCACATCTGAGAGGAAAAGTTGGCCAGCCCCTTTTTTGCTTATTCCTAAGAGTCTGTGTGGTACTCTTAGCTGAGAGTTGGTAGGCAATTTCTCGGGCTAACAATTTATCAGGAACGTAAAAGGGAAGGACATGGGGATTGGCTTCACTACCAAAAACTCTAACATATGTAAAATGTTCTTCACCAAACCAGCTACCTACTGACGGCAGGTCAAAAGAGGCTAAGTAAGAAATCCTTGGAATGGGCTTATTAAAAATGGTATAATAAATAGGAATCATGAAACCATTACAGATACTATACAAGTGGGCTTTGTGAGACGACTTCCACATCTTACGATGGTAAATATGGATGGGGGAGGGGTCCTGTGCGGTCCACCTCCAACCGAGAATGGGAAATTCGGAATTAAAACACAGGGTATCCAAAATATAAGCACTGTAATAAAATGGGGGGATTATCCTTTCGGCAACTCTGGTCTTATTCCTATATTCTTGGATGGCTAGGGAAAGCTTATCCGAAAGGATGGTGGCCCAATCCATAATCCAACTGTTAATTGCCGCCTCCATGAGGGGAACCATTTCGATAGTAAAATTGGTGGAGTCATGAAGACCCCATAATCTACACATCATTATAGCGGCATAGCAATATGGCGAACACAAGGAGTCGACTGAGTACTTACCGGAGGCTTCATGCTTGTGTTTAGCTGAATTCTGCCTCCAATCCTTGATAGGCTCAGACTCAATTTCATTCTCACTTGCGAACTTCTCAAGAAATGCGCTATTGTAAACCTTCTCTGGCATAGGCAAATGATACATTTGCCTCAAATCCTCTGGCTTGAAGGATCCAAAAATCCTTCCGTTGTTTGCAACGAAAGTCCTGTCTGTGATCGGGATTTCTTCAATTGCCCATTTGATAACATCAGTGTAAGGAAGCATTTGCTCTCTCGCCGCTATCCTATGTGGGAAAGAGTCGGCCAAGTCCTTGAGAGTGCACTCTGATTTTTTAGTGGAATCTGCAGTAGCTTCCTCTATCACTTGCGCAGGCTTCTCGGCTTCTAGTAGATCATAAGTTCCCTGCCAGGTAGTTCTGGCGAGTCCCGCGCATGTTGTGTCTGATATCAATCCCTTCTTATTGTTCATGATTGGTTGTGGCGTGGATGGTGATTCAATAGCGCCTGCAACCTTCTTCTGCTTTTTTCCCATAATGCCTGAACTGTTTGGCAAATCTGTAATCTGCACAGAAGAGTGGTTTTGGCGTAATACTGAGATAATAATAAAACTCACAACTGAGAGGAAAATAAGAAGAACGCCGATATACTTGGCCTTTATTAAAACAGCGCGGATATGATCTATAGGCAGATTTGAAAGGATGGGTTCATTAAGGGGCCGTATATGACCTGCCACCTTATAAATGCTCACCAGTGCAATATTCGCCTAAAGATCTTTTAAATGATGCAATGGGCGTACCGGCGGCCGAGCGGGAATGATTATGCTTTAATTGTCATTAACTCGAGCTTTCCAATCATTCTAACGGCTTTTCTTGGAGAACTGTGCCTTATCGTATCGGATCGGGGAGGGGCGCGAGGATAGATTTAACAATGTTTCAAATGATGCCGATCGCTGATCGCCGATATCGGGTCGGGGAAAGGCTTGTGCGCATTAAGGTTTTGGCAAGAGGAACCACCGATCGCCGATTACCGATATCGGGTCGGGAAAATGTCTATGAGCAATACTTGATATACGAAGGGAACCGCCGATCACCGATATCGCCGATGGCTTTATCGGGTCGGGACTTTACCGATGGGCGCGATAGTGATGCTCAAGAAGATGGCCGATTGCCGATATCGCCGATAGCCTTATCGGGTCGGGGCTTTGGCCGATGGGCGCGATAGTGATGCACAAGGGAATGCCGATGGCCGATATCGCCGATAGCCTTATCGGGTCGGGGGAAAGCCTTTTGTTTGCTTGATGCATACATATTTGCTTTATTTCCAATGTTTTAAAGGGATATTGCTTTTCTTTGATTTATTGGAATTTATAATGTAAGGATTATTGACATCAATTTCAACTTAAAAGGGACCCATTTCATATTTTAATGATTTTGTGAATAATAATAAAGATGAAATGGGGGGTTGTTTTGCAAGGCACAACAGAACCCAAAGTATTTGTTGTTACTAATCAATTTAGAAAGCATCTTTCATTTATGATCTGTGAATATTTGTTGAACATCAAATCTGTTGCTAGGTTTTCAAGAATTAACACCAATCTCATGATCCCCCCACAAAAATAAATAAATTAAATAAATTAAAAAGCATTAAGTGACTTGCACGTTATAACTATTATATGCATAAGATTGTCCCCTCTTGAAATATACACATTGTTTAGCATCGTTTGGCATTGGACATCATGTTGCAATGTGTCTCTACATGAGTGTGCAACATTGCAAGACTTGTGTGTAACAAAAACCAAGGCATTTTGAGGAGTCACAATTAAGCCAGGGAGGGTGTGAGTGAGGAAAATTGAGGAAATGCATCGTAAGAAACAATGTGAGATCTATCGCCATCATTTGGTCATCTCTTACTATATTATTGTTGGACACCTAATCTGTTAGGGTTATGGTGTGGAATGTGAACCATCAAGAAGAGTCCAAGAGACCTTGGAAGATGAATCCAATGGTCATAAACAGTGTATTTTTATATTTCAATTATCTCAATGAAAAGGCAATTCATCCTTATCTTTCATATCTGGTTGCACATTCCAACAATGATATCAGAGCCCGTTTGGTTCAAAATACCTCTCCCATCCTAAGGTTGTCAAAGCTAAATTTAGACGCCTCTATCAATGCAACTCCTCTCTTGAGTAAAAATGTCCCTGGTCCTCTGCCCTTCAGTGCTGTTAATTCTCCAAAGACTTCGTAGGCTACAACTCTTTTTTTGGCTTGAACATTTCCCGTCATGTTATCCACTTGTCATGGGTACCCTTGATTGTTACCTTGTTGTCACTTTATAGGGATGATACAATCCACTTTAGGGCCACCAAAAATTCGAGCCTTGAACTCTTGTTGAAAGCACTAAACATTGATGGACCCAAGTTCAAGTCCCTGCGTTCCAAGGTTTCTATAATTCCTTGTGAAGATTGCTTAAAATGTTAGATTTCAATGCCTGAATACATGGTCTTCAAAAGACTTCTTACATAAGTGGCGGGTAACAAAGTTGAATGCACATGGAGAAGCCATTGCTATTGTAAATGAGCCCTAGGTGCAAAACCTTTGTGTCTAGCCATGGAGAAAGTTTGCTCTTCAGCCTACCAAAAGACGAGCAAGCAACTATCCTGTTGCATGCTCTCGAACAAAATTTTTGAGGGTTTTGAGGATATTATTTGATCAACTGTCGGTTATGAACAACATATTTAATGCCATCAAGGAGACTCAAGAGCAGAATTTCAGATAAAAAGAAACCTGGAGCTAATTGAGTACTGACAGCCATACATAACTCTGAGTGCATATAGGAATGGGCAAGTTTGTGCATATAGGTTGATACCCACCCTTGCTATTATGGGAAGCCAAACCAATATTGTTCTATCTGAGATTTGATAATGTACATACGACTGAAGCAAGAGACATGTCGATGTGGAGGTCATTGAATTGATGTCATACATAATTGAGACAATGTCATAACGCAGAAAATTATGTAGCAGGACCATATGCCATTATAGTCAATCATATACCATATGCTATAATAACGAGACAAAGGTATAATTATACCAAGAGCAAGATCATAACCAGATAACGAACATCCAATGATATGTATTCAGAACATTACTGGGATGCGAGTTGAGGTATATACCATGATGTAGGAGCATATCATTGTCCAAGAGTAGAATACAAAACTTATGGCATGAATCTTATACCTTCAAAAGCGAGAGATCTGAGATTGAGGTATTGAGAGACCTTGACGTTGTTCCATAATTCTCCTAACTTGCATATTCTCCAAATGAAGTGGCCCTAAAACAGTCCTGGAATTTCGACCTTGAAAGATCATTACAGTTGAATAACTTAGCAACTGCCCGAGATCCATCCTTCCTTCTGTTGTAGATCAATTAGGCAGTTTGCACTCATAGTCCACTTTATTTTGTCTTATCTTCAAACTTCAGAGAGGGAGGAGATCATGGATACTTTGACAGCAAACTTCTTTCAGTGATTGCTTTCACTTTTACTCTAGTCTTGGGCTTGTCCTCAGTTTTATTAACATGTTCTTTGCATAGGACAGTTACTTCAATGTTCCATATTAACCTATTTATTAATCCAACTTATTCTCATTAGCAATCGCATGAATCATCATCACACTGACAGTAACTGAAGAAAGAACTTAAATGCCAAATGGAGAAGACAAACCAGGACAAAAGAACACAAGGATATGGCACAAGCCAGGGAAAAACCCCAATATGGGGAAAACCCTTGACCAATTCTTTTTATTATCAATATCAAATGTTCAGAGAGAGAGAGAGAGTACAATAATTCAATGTCCAAATTGACTTGTCAGTATGAAGTTCCAATGCCACAGCCTTTAGACACGTAGATGGCCCAACCAATACTGCAAATTGAGCACTCTGTAATAGGCCTCGTCCAATGATGGTCATGGCATCAACAGTCTTTTATTTAGCTCAGACTTCTTCAGTAGGGGACAAAATCCTTGTTAGGATTTATTGGATAACTGCTACAACTGCTCTACATACCTCCAGGCCTCCTTCCAAGACTACGGCTCTTTTTTAGAAATTCTGTTCAGGCTCTAAGGTTGATATGGGCTAGATTCAACCCTCAAAACCTCTTCTGCTGTCAATGTAGAGACTGCAGTCAACCCAAGGTAGTCTCATACTTCTTTGGGCCCTAGATCAAGCACCTTAAAGCCTGCGGCCTGCCTAAATCAACCTCCCAGTTTTGCAGCCTACCTGTATAAGTGAAACCCGATATACAGTATCCTTGAAACATTTCCCAAACAACCCTTAAGCCTGCAGCTTCTTTCCTGAAGGATCTCAGTCTGTAGAAGAGGATGAAAGCTGCCCAGAACTGTTCTCCAATTAGCCCAAATCTTGCCCTTAACATATTCGGTCTTTTTGCCTAAGAAACTTGGCCTGAGCAGCAAGGTAATGACTGCGGCCTGGAAGAGGACTCTAGGCAGCTGCGGCCCGTTTGAAAGAGAGTTTCCATACCATAAAATATACCCAAACACATTAGCCCATCACTTATACCTGCGTCAGCCTCAGAGAAAAATCGGATCTGCAACAAGAGAGAGAGATATGCCCATATTCTTCCACATCTTGTCCCCAATCAACTTCGTTGCTTCAGAGATATGTTATCACAAGAACGAGTGCGTGAGAATGTGAAATGAGGTTGAAGACCGTTTCTATATACACAAAGTGTTGGCGTCAAGAGTCATGACTCATGACATTTGGGCTTCATGAGCCTACATTAGGGTGAAGCCGACCTTGAACATTTGCATATGAGAGATTTTTAATTCAAAAACACATTTGTCCTTGACCAAATTTGCCGATCTTTAGGCCGATTTTGATACTCTCGAGTAGAGGAATTTAATGCAATAATTATCTCCATCAAATGAGCTGTCCAAAGTGGAATTTGGCCCTAGTTGCCAATTTTAACAGATGGTGACTTGTAAATGGTGCTTTTTGTTAAGTTTTCCAGTGAAATTGCTTTGTAAAATGGTGCATTTTAGGTAGAATTCAACACCCTTCTTGGGTTGCCCACATGGAGGATCATAGGTTTTTTATTTTTTTCCATCGCAGTTGTTGGTGCATAAGACAATTGAGATTATCATTCTGCAAAAGGCCTCAATTGGCTTGAGACAAAATTACATAACAATGATTACATCCAAATAGTGTTTTTTGTAAGTTTTCCAGTGAAGTTGCTTTGTAAAATGGTGCATTTTAGGTAGAAGTCGACACCCTTTTGAGTTTCCCAGGTGAAGGATCATAATTTTCATTATCTTTGTCCATGTGAGCATTCTAGAAAGATACTCATCCACTCATTTTGTATGGGATAAGAGGGGATTGACATAAGTGATTGTCAGTGACGCTTCTAATTTTGAAGCTCTATCAATTGAACATGTTAAAGTTCACCTTGTATCTAACAGGAGGGAATTGATGATCTGCTACCAATTTCGAAGAGCCAGAGCGACAGCCAAAACAAGAGCCTCAAGCTTAAACCAAAATCAAAGTTGTAGCTAGAGTCAAAATTATGAGTCAAAACAGCAACTTCTTGCCAAATTTGGAAATGTTCTCGAAACCATTGGGCCTTGGAGCCAAGTTCCATTAGTTCGCGGTTATCTTCAAAACAACATCAGGGAGCACTTCCACCAGCAAAAGACTTCAACTTCTAGCCAAATATGGAATTGTTCTAGGAACTGCATTAAGCGTTCCAAAGTTGGTGACCAGCCTTAAACCACCACCAATTGAGACCTCAATGGTCACCCACCTCTTTTGGCTTGTGGTATTCCTTAAAAACCACCCTTTCAAAGCATCAGGGAGCACTTCCACTAGCAAAAGACTGCAGCTTCTAGCCAAATTCAAAACTGTTTCAGGAACACCATCAAGCATTCCAAAGTTGGTGGTCAACCTTAAACCACCACTGGTTGAGATCTCCAAGTTCTCCCGCATTTTGGGTTTGTGGTCTTCCATAAACACCACCATTTCAAAGAGCACATCCAGCCATTTGTTGTTGTGCATTTTTGCATTTTTGTATTATAGCCCTCTTCTTGGACTCATATGTTGAAAATGATAGCGAGAAAAGATTCCTTGATTTGTGCCTTAATCAAAGGGACCTCAACAAGTTCTTCCTTAGCATGCTGGAGTTCTTATAAGTTGGGAACCAATTCCTATAGGTTAGGATGAATTCCTATGATTTAGGACGAGTCCCTACAAATTAGGACTAGTGATGAAGCAGTTAACTAATGTGCAAAAGTGGAAGGTTGACTTCATTGTCTTGTAGTGCGAGTTAATTTGGGTAAAGGACAAGTCGCTGAATCTCAAGTTCTATAATTGAGATTATACAAGTTGCATGAGTTACAATTCAGTTAACTCGTCAATCACAGAATCAATTCCTAAAATATAATTTGCAATTGCCAGTTTAGCCATTTGAATTGCTTATAAGGAAGAGCGAAGGCACAATTGTAATCATAATTATTGAGCACAAGTTTGTGAGCTTGTAAACTCGTGAGGGAAAGAACGTGCAAGAGGACCTTGTGCGAGATTTGATACAGGAAGCATTGCCTTGGGAATGCACTAGGAAATAGGGGCTAATTCCAAAGAAATAGGAGTATCTCATGCGCTATGAAATAAGGGCTTATGTCCTAGAATTTGCACAAGAATTTTGAAGCTCATCCAGGCAAGTCAAGAAGGCATAGGGATCAAGGGTCTTGCATATTGTTTCAAGCTTCGTTCAAGTAGGAAGATCATTGTATTCTTTATTGAAAAAAGAGTATATTGTAAGAGATTTGTTGCTCATTCATCGTCGATAATATTCTCAAGCAAGCAAAGGGTTTTCCCAGTTGGGTTCCCTAGAAAATTTGTGTTGTTGAATTGTGTGATTGTGTATTTATTTATGTTCTTATTCCACTGCAAAATAAGTAGAGAAATTATGTGTCTATATGAAAAGAAACTAGGTTTCAGATTGTTCATATTAGCAGTTACAAAATGTCAAGGATTTTCTACATGGTATCAAAGCAGTGAACAAAATCGACCACCACACAAACCTCAATTTTGGGTGAAAGCCAAACAAGAAAAGAAGGTCATATAGATGGCCTCAGCAAGTCTCAAACATTAGGAGAGACTTGACGGGGCTTCTAACATTGGCGTCTAGAAGGCCAAGATGCTCTTTCTATTGGATGACCTTGATCTAAAGGAGTTCATAACAATTGTTGTGGTTGTTCCAGCAGATCTTATCCATTACCATGAGTATAAGAAGAATATGTCCAAGGCAAAGAGGATAAACCTCGATGGAGTTCGAGATCATATAGTTCCACAAATTGTAGATAAGAATTCAGCGAAGGACATGGGACGTCGTTGTGAAGCTATACCATGATCCATTTGAGAATCATAAAATGATTCTTAAGGAGACGCCGAGGATTAGCAAGATGCAAAAGGGTAAGAATGTAACTTCCTATTTCACCAAGATTCAGGGAGTCCAAGATGAGCTTGCAACTGTAAGAGAGAAACTAGAAGACAGTTAGTTGGTGCGAACAAATCTAAATGGGATTACCAAGGAACGATGAACTTTTGTTCAAGGAATAACTGGACGAGACAAGATACCAAATTGGAAACACCTATGGAGGGATTTTACTCAGGAGGAGCTCATGCGCAATCTTGTTGAGGCTTCTACCAATAGCAGTGGCAAGGGGTCCAAGGTTGAGAATGAAGAGGAAAATTTTGCTCTTGCAAGTAAAGCAGAGGGCAAGAAAGGAAAAGGGAAGGACAAGACCAATCATAAGAGTGACAAGAAGAAGAAGGATCTAAGTAATATCAAATGCTTCCATTGCCATGAGTTCCAGCACTATGCTACTAAGTGTCCAAATCGGAAATAGAAAGGGTCAAATAAGGACCATGGGTTGCATCAACTAAGGTAGATGGGTTTACTTCTTAATTTGAGAAAGATTTCTCATTGATAGCTTGCATGGCAAGCTCAGTGAGCAGCAACGTGGTATATTGATTTTGATGCCTCTTTCCACATCACTGATACTAGGAAGCATTTCAAACAGCTGGAGGAGAAGGATATGTATGTTCATATAGAGCTTGGAGATAATGGAAAGTATGCAACCAGGGGAGTTGGTATTGTCAGCTTTTAGAGGGAGTATGGGAGCTCTCTGCATCTCAGAGATGATCTCTATGTTCCAGGGCTAAAGAAGATCCTAATTTCAGTAGCAACCCTTGAGGACAAGGGATATGATGGCATCTTCAACAAACATAATGCCTACCTCAAGCATCTAGCTTTTGGGACAGTGAAGCGGATAGGTAGTGAAGCGGATAGGTGTGAGGAGGAACCTTTACAAGTTGCAAGTAGAGACTTGCGCAACCTTGAGCAGTAAGGCAAGATGTGAGCAGAGCAGGGATGTTGGAGAGCTTTGGCACTAGCGCATGGGGCACTTGCATCATGGAGCACTGAAAATTCTCAGCAAATTGCCACAAGATTACTAACATGCATTTTTGACAAGAGTGGGGTGTGCAAGGGGTGCACGCTTGGCAAGTATGCCAAGTCTTCCTTCCAAGGTTAAGACATTAAAGCCAAAGGGATTTTGGAGGTGCATTCAAATGTGTGAGCCCTTCTCTTCTCCATCACTCTCATGAGACATAAGTATTATGTTACTTTCATTGATGATTGTTTTCGTAAAACCTGGATATTCTTTATGAAAAATGGAGATGAGTTCTTAGCCAAGTTCTTGGAGTTTAAGGCCCTATTTGAAAATCAGACAAGAAAGAAGATCAAGGCAGTGAGAAGTGACAATGGTGGAGAATATGTCTCCAATGCCTTCAAGGAGTTGTGTGCAAAGGAAGGCATTAGGAGAGAATTGATAGCACCTCATAACCCTCAACAAAATGGGGTTGCTGAGAGAAAGAACCGCATTATTATTGGAGCGGCAAAGGCCATGTTGCGTAATCAAGGACTACCTATGTTCTTGTGTGCAGACTCCAGAGTCATGCAACACTATAATACTTTTGCAAAACAGGAGTCCACGCAACATTCTTGGACGAGTTGCACCAAAGGAGGCTTTCACATGCAAGAAGCCTGGTGTTTCACACTTCCAGATCTTTGGCACAAGAGTTTATTGCCATGTGTCCAAAGATAGCAAGAAGAAATTGGAACCCACAGCAGAAAAGGATATTTTCTTGAGATACAATGAGACAGCTCAGGCATACAAGGTGTACCTTCCAAGACTCAGGAAGACAATTCTTAGGTGAGATGTAAGATTCCAAGAGGTTCGAGCTCTGAAAGATTCCTTGGAGTGTGAGCAAATTATAGTACCTGAGGAGGAGCTCCTTGCTCCCAAGTAGGAGCTACAACTAGGACCACAAAGCGAGCCTCAGCCAAGTGACAATAGGGTCGCACAGCAGGATCTACAGCAACATGAGGATGAGAGACAACGCTGAGAGCAAGCAGCTACTGAACCAAAGACTTCCACCACAGGGAGGAAGAAAGCCAAGTGGGTCGAGAGGTTGATTCAAGAGGCCCATGAGCAGGTTGAAGCTCCTAGCACCATGTTTAAGCAGAGCACGGAGCCACAAAGGTACACAGGTTATATGGCATTGATGACAAAGTTGGTGGACATTGACCCTTCTTCTTAAATGGAGGCAGCATCTCAACAAGTTTGGCAAGATGCAATGGTGGAGGAATATTCCTCAATCATGAAGAACGATGTTTGAGAGAATGTGCCATGACCCGAGGGAAAATCAATAATTGGATCAAGATGGGTGTACAAGGTGAAGCATGGCGCAAATGAGAATGTGGAGAAGCAAAAGGACAAGTTTGTGGCTAAGGGCTTCTCACAGATTGAGGGCATAGACTATGATGAGACCTTTGCCCCAGTAGCACAATATTCATCCATTAGGACTACTCTGACACTTGCAACACAGATGGGGTGAAAGATCCACCAAGTGGACGTGAAGACAACAATCCTCAATGGAGTAGTTAAGGAGGAGATTTATATGGAGCAGACAGAGGGGTTTAAGCAGTTCAACAAAGACACATGTGTGCAAGCTTAAGAGAGATCTTTATGGGCTCAAACAGGGTCTGAGAGCATGGTACACTCGTATTGACAGCTACCTTTGGGCTTCACTAAGAGTGAGGCAAATGCTAACCTATACCACATCATGGTTGGAGGGCTTCCGCTCTCTCTAGGTCTCTATGTTGGCGACCTTATATTGACTAGAGCAGATAACTTGATTCAAGATTGCGAGGACATTGCAAGGGAGTTTGAGATGAAAGATAAGGGGTTTTTACACTATTTCCTTGGCTTGGAGGTTTGACAGGGTGATGGTGAGATCTTCGAGGGACAAGGGAAGTACACTATAGAGATTCTCTAGAGATTCTATATGCAGGATTGGAGGCTCATGGCCACGCCTCTAGTCACAAACTAGAGGAAGGCGAATTCTAGTATAGAAAAGCAAGTGGATGCTACAGTATACAGGCGGCTTAGCATGTCATTGATGTATTTGGTCAACACACAACCTAATATTTGTTTTGCAATCAACCAGCTAAGTCAGTTCATGTTGGAACCGACCAGAGTTCACTAGGTTGTTGCGAAGCATGTGTTGAGATATCTCAAAGGCACGACAGATTATGGATTATGGTACCATAGGTTCATGGAGTGAGGCTTGAGGACCTCACAAACACAAATGCTAATTGGGCAGGGTGCTCCACAAATAGGAAGAGTACTTCACACAGTATCTTCAGCATTGGGTCAATAGTCGTTTCTTGGTACAACATGAAGCAGAGATCAATTGCACTCAGTTCAGCAGAGGTCAAGTACATGGTTGCTAGTGTAGCAGCTTGCAAGGCTATTTGGATGAGGAAGTTGCTTGCGGGACTTTTCAGAAAGAGGATGAGGCCTATCATGATACACTGTGATAATCAGAGTTGCATCAAGCTCTTTGAGAACCCACTGTTTCATGATCGCTCAAAGCATATCAAGATCAAATATCATCATCTCAAAGATTGGGGATAGTAAAACTACCATACATTCCAACATGGGAACAGACATCAAATATCTTGACCAAGGCATTGGCAAGAGGTAGTTTTGTTCATTTCATACATAAGTTAGGAGTTGTATAGAATCCCTTCCTCGCTAAGAGGGAGGGTTGAAAACAATAGTGAGAAAGGGTTCCTTGATTTGTGCCTTAACTAAAGGGACCTCAACGAGTTCTTCCTTAACATGCTTGAGTTGCTATAAGTTAGGAAACAATTACTATAAGTTAGGATGAATTCCTATGATTTAGGTTGAGTCCCTACAAATGTGGGCAAGTTATGAAGCAATTAATTAATGTGCAAAAGTGGAAGGTCGACTTCATTATCTTCTAGTGCGAGTAAATGTGAGAAAAGGACAATTGACTGAATCTCAAGTTCTAGAATTGAGATGAGACGAGTTGCATGAGTTAGTTCAAGTCAATTAACTCATCAATCACAAAATCAATTCCTAAAATATAATTTGCCAGAATTTTCCATTTGAATTACTTATAGCGATGAGTGAAGGCATAATTATAATCATAATTATTGAGCACGATTTGTGACCTTGTGAGGGAAAGAACATCCAAGAGGAGCTTGTGCAAGATTTGATAGAGGAAGAATTGTCTTGGGATTTCGTTAGGAAATAGAGGCTAATTCCTAAGAAATAGGAGCAGCTCATGCGCTAGGAAATAGGGGCAATCAAGGATCTTACAGATTGTTAAAAGCTTAGTTCATGCAGGAAGATCATTGTATTCTCTATTGAAACAAAAGTGTATGGTAAGAGATTTGTTGCTTATTCTTCTTCAGTATTATTCTCAAGCAAGCATATGGTTTTCCTAGTTGGGTTCCCTAGAAAAATTATGTTGTTGAATTATGTGATTGTGTATTTATATTTGTTCCTATTCCGCTGCAAAATAAGTAGAGAAATTCTATGTCTATATGAAAAGAAACTAGTTTTTAGATTGTTCATATTAGCAGTTGCAAAATTTCGTGGATTTTCTACATCATACACCCCTTGAGATTAAGTGCAAGAATGTTGGACACCTAATATGGTTCGGTTATGGTGTGGAAGGTGAACCATCATGGGGAATCCAAGAGACCTTGGAAGATGAATCCAATGGACATGAACAACGTATTTATATTTCCATTATCTTAATAGAAAGACAATTCACGCTTATCTTTTATATTGCACATTCCAACATTATTGTCGTTCCCAACCCGCCATTTCCTGCAAATTTGGCCAAAATTTCTAGCCATTTTGGACAATCATACCCATGCTCCCAACATTCCCATGTTCCAGAAATGTGTGCAACATAGGTTTTAAACCCTAGGAAAACCCAACAACTTCCAAAAAGCAAATCTGCAGATAAAGTGGAGAGACTTCAAGCTACAAAGGAGGGCTTTAAACACTAGGAAATCCAAGAAAGAGGTCTTAACCCTAAAACAGTAGTTGAATCAACTAAGTGAGTTTCACACCTACTTTGATACCATGTTGAGAAATGTTTTTTTAGCATACCATCTGTTGAATCTTGTAGCCTGTTTTATCTTTTTCTGGATTGTAATTTGGGTTACTTTTTGCTTTTAACATATTATTGTTGTTCCCCAACCTACCATTTCCAGCAAATTTGTGCAAAATTGTGTACGTGTTTTTGGACAATCATACTCATCCTCCCAACATTCCCATGTGGAAATTTATGCAACAAAGGCTTTAAACCCTAGGAAAACTAGACAACTTGCAAAAAGCAAATCTGCAAATAAAGTGGAATAATGCGTAATCATAATGTGTGAAAACATAAATAGGAGTTGTGAATTTAAATTTTATACACGACTGATTAAGTGGGGTGCATTATTGAAAATAGTAGGCAATCCTTCTTTAGCATGCACAAGTTCCTATAAGTTTTAGGATGAGTTCCTATAAACTAGGACGAGTCCTGGAGCAATTTGAATTAAGCACAAGAGTTGGAGGCTCAGTTCGTGCGCCTCCTAACGCAAGATATCTTTGGAAAGGACAAGGTGAGCTTCAGTTTCTAATTGAGGCAGGGCGAGTTATATGAGTCAGTTAGACTTAAATCACTTAGAAATCACAAGTCCAAGTTCCCAAAAGAAACTTGCCAGATTTAGCCAATGTGAATTGCTTATAAGGAAGACGAAGGCACAGAATTGGATCATTGTTTTTGTGAGCACAAGGTTGTGAGACAAGAAAATGGACAGCATGAGTTTGTGTAGAGGAGCTTGTGAGAGGAAGAGCCTACTAAGGAAAATCTTGTGTGCAGTTGACATGTTGATTTTCTAGTATACCTGCTAGAATTAAGTTTTTCTTCACCTGATAACTATTTCAATGATCAATTAAACATTAGTTTCACATTGCATTAAATTCAATATCATTTGTGCAGTTATACAAAAGAAAAACATCAACTAATAAACATGAAAGAGCAGTAAAGTAACCATGAAACAATGAGACACAGAAATTAGGCGCACAACTAGAGCAAAACCCACAAGGGGAAAACCCAAAAAAGTTCTTCCTTATGAGAGAGAAAGAGGGAGAGAGTTTCCAAATTCATCTATACATCATAAATAACAATAGCAGAATAATACCCAGACTAGTAACCAAAATCATGATGAAATGCCATGTCAAAATCCAAGTCCCTGAAATTTCAGCCCTCTTGTAATTTTGCTCGATCAGAGATGCATGGCATCAAATTGATGTGTCCAAATGAGAAGAAATGATCTCCTTGATAAAGCCTTCCAGTGGGGGTCAAATGAGTAACTCTTAGGGGCCCAGCAGACCTAATAATTTTGGAGGCAAATTTAAAAATTCAAATTTCTATTTATTTTTCAAGATGAAAATACCAACCATCGCTACCATATTTTTCAACATGCTAGAAAGCAATTTCCTTGAGATTTGCACGACGAAATAGGAAGAAATTCCTGAAGAATAGGAGCTCTCTATGCACAAGGATTTACTAGAAGTGCCAAGAAAATAGGGAGCAGGATCAGGGCTACTTGCAAAGTGTTTCAAGCTTAACTCAAGCAGAGAACAAGGTCGTTTTCTATTGAAACAGGATTGTATTGTAAGAGATCTATTGCTCAAAACTCTATTTTCATTTGTGGCATTCAGGGTTAAATTGTCTCTAAGGAAAAGTACACAGGACAATGTTTAAAATTACAATCCATGGACTGCAGTTTTGATGAGGTGAAACAAAATAATTTTTAGAGAAAACACACTTAACTAGGCTTACATGTCTGGCTTCGAGCATAAAGGTCCTCAATTTGTAATTTTGTTCAAAAGTACCATTGATGCATTATGATCTGGAAGATAATCTTTGGATAAAAGTAGACTGCAATACATCAGCCAACTCTTTCAAATTTCTGGGTATTAAGACTAGGATTTAGAGAAAGTTGTACAACCTAAACTCTACATGATACACAGTTTTGAAAACCACAGTTGCATGCATGGTCACAAATTCCATGCTACATATAACACATTCAACACCATTGACCTCTAATACAGGGAAAAAAATTCACCAAACAACAAAAATAGATACAGAAAAAGAAAATAGTATATTACATATTTTTAAAATATTAAAAAATAAGTTGTGGTTGACCAGCAATGTTAAAATTTTCCATACAAAACATATGTTTCAAACAAGGTTAGAATATGCTGAACATACCAAAACTCATAACATGCAAATAACATAACAGTTTTAACCCTATTTTGAGATCCGGTCTGATCAAAGGAAATTGCCGGTGATTTGGTCTTTTTTGTACAGTCAACAAAAAATGTTGTGCCGGTATATATATATATATATAATATATATATATATTTTGTACAGTCAACAAAAAATGTTGTGCCGGTATATATATATATATAGTTTATATATATATATTTTGTACAGTCACAAAAAAATGTTGTGCGGTGTATATATATATATATTTGTACAGTCAACAAAAAATGTTGTGCCGGTATATATATATATATATATATATATATATATATATAGATTGTTCCGACAGTTACATGGGTATTTCTGTTTACG
Organism: Pinus taeda; assembly: GCA_000404065.3. Lineage (NCBI taxonomy): Eukaryota > Viridiplantae > Streptophyta > Pinopsida > Pinales > Pinaceae > Pinus > Pinus taeda. Next base: position 145,588 of record APFE031722765.1, read on the forward strand.
ACAATAATTGAATGATTAACATTTCCAAAGCCTTTAGTAAGCAAAATGTCAAGTATTCTCTTCACACTACTTTGATGTTTGGTCTAGTCAACAGAACAATGAATTGCCCATTTTTAGTACAATCAACAAAAGAATGCTCCAACAAGCAAAAAAACCATTTTTTTGTTACTATGGCTGCATGAAAAGTTTTATCCCTGCCCTCAGATCATGTCCATAATACCAGATGTACAGGCATCACAATGACCTCCTTTACAAAGGGAAAATCGACGTAACCCATAATCCTAGTTCAAAATACGTACACCCACACACATACCTTTACAAAGGAAAATCAAAGTAATCCCCCATACTGCTAGGAAAGTCAATGTAACCACACACACCTAATTAAGAAAGCTTGCATCTTTCTCACACCCTTACAATAGAAAATCGAAGCAACCCCATACCCCTTCTCCAGAAAGTTTTCATCCTTATCATACACACGCCCATAACCAAATGCAATCATGCGACACGTTAAAAACAGACAATTTTCCCGCCCAGTATGAGCAGTGGAGGCAGTACGACGAAAATTATATAATGTCTACCAAAAGTAAAAGGAAGCAGCAAGACTGCCACGGATATCATGAATAATATCTCAAGTGACTAAGGCTTCTCCAGACAAGTACAAAAATCACCATGTGTCTAAATATGTGGTGTACCATAGCCTCTATGGTGGAGTAAGAGCAACACAGCACAAATTTTTAAAAACGCGAAAAAACGGGGAGGGAAAACGACAGTATATAGATGTTAAATTCACGATAGAAAACACAGTGACCCGGGACTTTAGTCAACTAAAACGCTTCTCCGCCATGAATCGGCTTCCTTCGGCCTGTGGTAGTTCAAACTGAAACCCTTGCTGTTAAATTTTAGTTCAAAAATTAGAATGGCATTTTGCTTAGTTTTCTTAAATGGTACTTTTCTGAGTTCACATTACAAAATGCTCCTGGGTTTTCGAACAAAACCCTAAGTTTGCAGAAGGAGAAACCCCAATTAACGACGACACGAATTTAAGATTTCCAACAGTGATGAACACAGATCGTTTGAGAGCGGACTAAGGGCCTTACCTCTCCTTTTTTGGCGTCATCAGCAGCATCGTCGCTCTTTGCCATTTGGGGAAGGAAAATTGGTACGCGCAATATTTGAACTCTGCACCTCCTGATGAAGCTCCAAACGAAGAATATATTTAGGTGGCTTTGGGATCACCGTAAGCAAGAAGCAGACCACTGCCTAATATATGCGCTTAAAGCCCAAAAAATGCCTAATAAAATTAATTAAAAACACATTAAAATTAAAAATTAAATTAGCACGAATCCATAGGGAGGTGAAGAGGGGAGGTGGGCATGCCTACACCCTACGAAGATGGAGGGAGATTGAAAAAATTTGGGACCATTTTATAAGTATTTTAGGTGGCATACATGCACATGATACTCGGAATTGGAGTGCAAGTTCCAATGTTGGGTGATATTAAGTCAATTTTTATTATCAAGGATTTTAGAAATTTCTAAATGAAAAATTGTGTGTAGTTAATATTAGCATATTTTATAACTGGGTAAGGGTTGAGATATCTAATTCGGTTAGATCTATCTCATATGGGTTTTAGACATCCAATTATCTAGATCCATCTTATATGGGGTTTGAGATATCCTAGTTTAGATCCATCTTATATAGGGTTTTACACTCAGGAGTTTAGGGTTGGGTTTTAGACATCTAATTAGTTTAAATCCATCTTATATGGGGTTTGAGATATTCCACTAGTTTAGATCCATCTCATATGGGGTTTTACACTAAGGAGTTTAGGGTTGCTTCAAGTAGAAATAGAAAGCAAAAGGTTTAAGGTATTTATTAAGTCTTTTTAGTAGCGTGGAGAGCCATGATACTTGGAATTGGAATTTATTTGAAGTTTCAATTCTTGAAGATATTATAGTATCAAATATTGTTATTTCATCATTTAACCAATGACCTTTGATCATTGATTCAATAATGTGAATGCTTTAGGTTTCTTGAAAGTAAGGATCTCCCAAATTAAAAGTGTAGATTATTTATGAGGGAAAAAATTAAAGATCCATTCCTAACTTAAATTGTAAAAAATATGGCAATTTTTTTTTAACAGTAACAGTATCTTTATTTTAGCAAAATGTGCCTAAGCACTTGAGAGATGCATCAATTTTTTCCTAAAGTATAGAGAGACCAAAAATTTGAAGGCTAATACGATATGGCCCTTCAAATCTTTTCTTTGTCCATTAACTATACAACAATCATGTCTATATGGATACAATTGAAATAAACTATCTAGAAATAGCCAAGTTTTGAAGGCATAAACTAACAAAAAATCATTTGAAATTAATGTGTATTCATTTGTGATATGAAATTGCATTCTAGGGCTACCTAATTGAGATCAATGTGTTCATGTTAATCAAGCTTGACCGAATTGATGGAAGTAGCTTGCTTCTTTGCATCATGAAATCCTCTTTGCTTTGCCTCCATAATGGTCGAAAGTTGAGTGTGCAAGCGTTGAAGGTTGAGTTTGAGATTATGCAATTTTTTCTGTTGAGAAAAGAGAATTCATATTAATGTGCATGTATGAATTGATAAGCTATCCACCTTCTTATTTGCTAAAGCTATCTCTAGTCTAATTACTTCCTCAATTCTCTACATCTATGAGGTACCACCCAATTTCTTCCCTTTATTATCTATTTCACCAACGGAATTTGATCTCACTACCCACCAAATTCTGTGTTATTTCTATAAGTCTTACTAATGAGGGTACTTGAATTCTTGTTGCCCCAAAACTACCATATGCCTATTATAATTGTGATCAAATTATTGTGCCTTATTGTCTCCTTGTTCCCCCAATCACTAATGTTGGATATAAGGCACAACAATCCCATTTAATAGGTTGCCTCCCCCTTGCAAAATCCTCATTGCATCATGTTGATTTGTGATTATCCCTCAAAGAGATCATGTGGGAAAGATGACTTGATTGATCTCTAGAGTGAGGTTTATAATCGATCTACAAATTTTACCAATTATTCAAATGTTCAATATAAAATTATAAGAGTTATATTTGTAAACATATTTACACTTATTAGGGATGGCATGAGTGAGGGAGATCCTTTTAGATCAAGAAGGAAAAGAGAGGAAAGTTGTCTAAGAATCAAACTGAAGCACTTACCTTATTTTGGAATCTAAGAATCATTAATGAAAGGAAACATATAAAAGTAATTACCATTAGATATTTGGAATTATAATCATATATTTTCATAAAGGCACAAGGTTGGGTCAAAGTGTGTTATCACAAATCATTTATAGGAGAAATAAAGAACGTGAAAGGTTTGAAAAGGTGGAGTTCTTCCACGTGCTTAATATGTTCAACAAAAAGGTGAATGAGTTACCTAATGAGGCAAGCAGACTTGGTCAAGGAATCTTTTGTGATAAGAGGAATCGAATATGAGTACCAATCCTTGGAGAATATGGTTAAAAGTATGATTATGAGTATGGTTATAAGCATAATTTTGGGCGCATTAAGCCACTCGCCTCTTTAAATTATTATGTAATTGATTGTAAAATTTTGATGTGTGTGTGTTAAACAAAAAACAAATCAAGTCACCTGCCACGAGCCAACATCTCCACTCCATGCAAGTGAGTACAAACTACACATGACACATATTGAACCTAATATATGTGGTCATTCAACCCCATGCAATCATAAATTTCATATAGCTGGGATAATGGAGGAAAACAACACTGAATTGGAATATATTGTGATACATCATAAAGTTTTGTAGCAATGAATTAGGGATAAATTAAGCCATGACCCTCTCCTCGACGCTTCTAAGAATTCAACAAAGAAGACGATCATGGGATTGGAAACCAGAGTCTATAATTATTGCATGATTGACTATTGATGTTTTGACATTCTTCTTTCAAAATTGGAATTTGTTAGGAGTCCCTACAATCTAAATTTTGAGCACAATTTGATGTTGTCAAGGGGGTGATGCAATTAAGCATTCATGGGGGTTCCCATGTTCTTCATTGTGGCTTCCAAAATAGAATTTGGTTGGGAGGACATTAACAAGTAGTCAATAAGAATTATAGATGTTAATTTGCAAAAGGAAATGACACGAAGGTGCCCTAGTGATGCCTTTCTTATGAGGCATCCGATCAAAAACGGGTTTTTAAGAACTAAGAAGCTAACATTACGAGTAATTTATCAATTATATTAGAGATTGAGGCCAAACCCAAGTACAAGAGGCAAGAATGGGATGGGGTCATTGCATTATTCATAGAGGTAATGCAGCATTAGGAGAAGGATATCATTGAATCAAAGGCGGAATATGCCTCACTCAAGCACAATGTTAATGATTTAATTTGTTATTGAGACATGACTTCTTCAACAAAACATCTCTTTGTTGGTTCTTTACGCAACAAAGAAGGAGAAATGATGTGACAACAAATGGTAGATATGGATGTGGAACTCAAAGTATGGTGCTCAATCAACACAAAGCTTGAGTTATAATGATCTAAGACATTTTTCAATTTTTTGCTTGTATTTCAAATTACATTTATTAATAGGTGTTTATGTTAGAATATACCCCTTGTATGAATGGACAAAAGCTATGTTTTGAACATAGATATTATGTCATAGTGATTAGGGTACAATTTTGTATTTTGCCTTTATAATTTTTAAATAAAAATGTTTTATGTACCAGCTTACTAATTGGTGCAACTACAACAATTTTAACTATATGAAATTATGCATATGTGTTACATAATAATAATAATAACCAAATTTACAAGGATTGGGTATAGTTTCTAAAAAGATTTAATGATTTTTCAAATTAATTAAATTTTATCCTATAGAATTTGGGAAAATTATTTTTGGGAAAAAAATGTGAATCAATAAATAAATTTAAAAATAAAATGGAAAATCATCTCAATAACAAAATTTAGCCCCCTACTAGGGATTACTGGAGGAAAATGCTTAAAGGGATTGAACCACGAATTGCATGAGATAGTAGGAGGTTGCTTTTCGAGAGCTTGTAGCTCGAGATGGGGCTTACTCCTTAGTCTTGGGCCATTTAAGATTATTTTTGACACACGTAGGGATAATTTCTTTTGTTTTACTTGCTTTAGCTTTTAGGTGGTTGGAAGATTGTAGCGGTTTGTTTAACAACTAGGTGTCAGATATTCATTTTCGAGCATGTGCTTCGGGAGGTGAGGAATGGGTCTATGGTCGATCTAACATATAGGGTAATAATGGATGAGGATCTAATTTACTATGAGCTAGAAGAAGAAGGGGATGGTCCTAAATGGGTCACTCACAAAGAATTATTGTCCAACTTAGTGGGTATCAACTTAATGGACGTGGTGGGATCACTTGTGGATCCACACAATTGACCTACAACTCTTGGAGCGAAACAGGTTCAAGACGAGGAAGGAGGGCTGGATGCATAAGTCCTCGTTGGGGCTAACCCTAACATGGGGTTCCTACAAGCCTCGAGTCATGAAACTGAGCTTCAATCCCAACCCTTATCAGCATTTTTGGGGTTTCTCTATGGGTCCACCTTCTTTGTTTACAGACCTTCTCTGGTACCAATCAAAATCCTCTATGATCGATCAAGTCTATATTTTTTTATCATGGGGTCTTAGGGGGCTTGCACACCTCTAGGTCTTTTCTACATTCCAAAGGTTTTGTTACTAACGGTCTCTCTCATAATGTACAACCCTCTCCAAATTATGTTGGATTGCTCCACCTTACAGAAGGCATACAAATGACCACCAACAGCTTCATCAATGAAATTTTGGCTGCAAAAAGAGGTGAAGGTCAGAATCTAGAAGGATGTGTAGACAAAGCAAGAGGGATAACAAGTAACAAAGAAAAAGGTGGCCACTCTTCTTCTATAGTAGGAAATTAGCCAAGACAAAAGCGAAGAAGGAGCTATTGTCTGAAGAAAAAACCAAATCACTCAAAACTAAAATTGGTACTAGGGGAAGACGTCATGATGATAAATGTTGCAGCAATGGGAGACAAAACACTATTCAACAAAGCAGATGAAGGAAATTTAATTTTGGCATGGTTAGAGCATGGGTTGAAAGAGAATTGAACTCCAACTTAAAATACCCCCTTGAGGTTATATTGTTGGCTAAAGGGTGGATTCATTTAAGCTTTTAGGAACATGTAGAAGTATTGTGGACCTCCCAAAAGGCTTGGCAAATCGACTCTACCTTGATTCTTTTCAATTTTTGGACTCCTCTATTTGACGCAAGTAGGGAACATATATATGTAGTTCCAATATGGGTATGAATGTCAGGTATTCACCCAAAATACTATGAAAAACTAATTTTCAAAGACCTAGGAAACTATGCAGGAACCTATATAGAGCATGATTCTTCTTATGTGCAATCAGGGGACAAGTCAGTGGCCAAAATTATAATGAACATCAATCTACAAGAAGGGCTGACTTATATGATAGACATTGGTGTTGGGGAGGAATATGTCAATTACTTGACTACAAAGGAGTCCCTTTTAGATGTAAACAATGTCATTAATATGGTCATCTTGTAAAATACTATGAGCTTCCCATGCACAAAAAGACACATACACCCAGGTCAAACAAATGCAAGTGTTTCGTAACAAATAACCCGAACCTACAGGAAGTGTAGCAAGTGGCAAAAATACAGGAGCAAGATGTGTAAGGAGGAGTTTCTCAAAGCCCTAATGCACAAAAAGGGACCACATTCATGTAGGAGAAAGAGATTTAAGTTGTGATGGAAGAGGGCACACATTTTTCATCAAAAGAAGGTATTCACATGCCTCTAGTTTTTGGCCTTTTCTCTTTTCCTATTTCTTTAACTGTAAGCTCCTAATCTATTGAAAGGGTTATTGGGGTTCAATATTTTCTAATATATCATCTCTTATCACAAGCTCCATAGCTTCCCTCCTTCCTCCTTTGGTTGCCACATGCCCACTAAAGAAAAGGCATAAGAGGACCTTACAACAGGCATAAAACAATTTACCCATAGGGCACTTAGAGAAATGACTACTCTCAGGGGTGTTACCTAATGAAAATCCTCTCTTTCAACTATAGGGTTTAGCATGTCCCTAATAAAAGTGTGCCTTTTGTAGTCTAATTCATTTGAATAAACCATACTTGATTATGCTACAAGAAACTTTGGAAGATGGTGTCACTATTTCAAATATGTTGGAACCCACTCTTAGTGGATGGAATTTTATAGACCTTCACGCTAGAGGACGCTTAAGAGGACTTGATATCGGGTGGCACTCCAGATCTATCAAAGTTACAAACTCCTAGAGTGTTGAATCTGGCCTTAGAATAGATATATATTTTGAAGACATTGGAATTCCACTAACCCTTATTAATTTGTATAGTCTACACTTAATCTGGGTGGCATTTTGGGACAATTTTTTCTTAAAGACCTTTGTCAGATCAAATAAGATATAATAGGTGGGGATATAAATTTCTCTCTAGGGGATTTAGAGGTTTAAGGTTCGGGAGTTAGACCAGACGCTCTTGTCGAGTACTTCCATCATAAGATTTTACTCACTAAGCTAGTGGACATTGAACTAGTTAAGCTCAGAATGACTTAGAGGTATCGTAGAGTTGGAGTAGAGAGAATTGCCAAAAGATTGGACCGCTTTATGATTTCGGAAGATTTAATTTAGAGTTTCAACCTAGTTAGATGATGGGTTGGGAATGGAGGGGACACTTCTTGATATTCAGCAAAGAGGACCATCATAATATTGGAAGCCAAAGTCTATCATTATTGCATGAATGATTTTTGATGTTGTGACATTCTTCTTTCAAAATTGGAATTTGTTAGGAGTCCCTACAATTTAAATTTTGAGCACAATTCGATTTTGTCAAGGGTGTGATGCATTAAAGCAAGGGGGTTCCCATGTTCTTCATTGCAGCTTCCAAAATAGAATTTGTTTGGGTGTACATTAACAACTAGTCAATAAGAATTATAGATGTTAATTTGCAAAAGGAAATGACACAAAGGTGTCCTGGTGATGCCTTGCTTATGAGGCATCCGAAAACAAATGAGTTTTTAAGACCTAAGAAGCTAACATTACGAGTAATTTATCAATTATATTGGAGATTGCAGGCCAAACCCAACTACAAGAGGCAAGAAGGGATGGGGTCTTTGCACTATTCACGAAGGTAGTGCAGCATCAGGAGAAAGAAATCATTGAATCAAAGGCAAAATATGCCTCACTCAAGTATAATGTTAGTGATTTAATTAGTTATCGAGACATGGCTTCTTCAACATAACATTTCTTTGTTGGTTCTTTGGGCAATAAAGAAGGAGAAATTATGCTACAACAAATGGTATATATCGATGTGGAACTCAAAGCACAACGCTCAATCAACATAAAGCTCGAGTTATAATGATCAAAGACATTTTTCAAATTTTTTCATGCATTTCAAATTATATTTATTAATAGGTGTTTATGTTAGAATATACCCCCTATAAGGGTGGACAAAAGCTATTTTTTGAACATAGATATTATGCATAGCTATTAGGGTACACATTTTGATTTTGTCTTTATAAATTATAAATCAAAAACTTGTTGTGTACTGGCTTACTAATTGGTGCAACTGCAACAATTTTAACTATTTGAAATTAAGCATATGTATTACATAATAATCAAATTTCCAAGGGCAGCGTATAGTTTCTAAAAACATTTAACGATTTTTTAAATAAATAAATTTTATCCTATATAATTTGGGCAAATTGTTTTTGGGAAAAAGATGGGAATTGATAAGTAAATTAAAAAAAAGGGAAATCAACCCAATAGCAAAATTTAGCCCCCTACTAGTGATTAATGGAGGAAAAAGGTGAATGGGATCGAACCAGGTATTGCAGGAGATAGTAGGAGGTTGCTTTATAGGAGCATGTAGCTTGAGATGGGGCTTGCTCCTTAGTCTTGGTCCATTTAAGGTTATTTTCGACATTTGTAGGGGTAAATTTTTTGTTTTACTTACTTTGGCTTTTAGATGGTTGGAAGATTGTAGTGGTTTGTTTAACAACCAAGTGTCAAAGATTCATTTTCGAGCATGTGCTTCGGGAGATGAGGAATAGGTCTATGGTCTAACTAGAATGCAGGGTAATAATGGATGAGGAGCTAATTGATTATGAGCTGGAGGAAGAAGGGGATGGTCCTAAATGGGTCAATCACAAAGAATTATTGTCCAACTTAGTGGGTATCAACTTAATGGACATGGTGGGATCACCTGTGGATCTGCACATTTGACCTACAGCTCTTGAAGTGAAATAGGTTTAAGACGAGGAAGGAGGATTGGACGCATTAGTCCTCCTTGCAGCTAAACCTAACATGGGGTTCCTACAAGCCTGGAGTCATGAACTGAGGTTCGATCCCAATCCTTATCAGGCTTTTTGGGGAGTTTCTCTATGGCTCCACCTTCTTTGTTTGCATACTTTCTCTGGTACCAATATAAATCCTCTTTGATTGATCAAGGTTATATTTTCTTTATCCTGGGGTCTTAGGGGCTTTCACACCTCCAGGTCTTTTCGACATTTCGAAGGTTTTTTTACTCAAGGTCTCTCTCATAATCTAGATCCCTCTTCAATTTTTTTTGGATCACTACACCTTACACAAGGCATAAAAATAACCAGCAACAACTTCATCAATGAAATTTTGGTTGTGCAAAGAGGTGAAAGTCGGAATCTAGAAGGACGCATAGATAGAGCAAGTGGGACAACAAGTAACAAAGAAAAAGGCAGTCAGTCTTCTTCTTTAGGAAGAAAGTCATCAAGACAAAAGCGAAGAAGGAGCCATTATTTGAAGAAAAAACCAAATCACTCAAAGCTAAAATAGGTACTGGGGGAAGACATCATGATGAGAAATGTTGCAATGATGGGAGACAAAGCACTAGTCGGGAGAGCAGAGGAAGGAAATTTAATTTTGGCATGGTTCGAGCATGGGCAGAAAGAGACTTGAACTCCAACATAACATTCCCCCCCAGAGGTTATATTGTTGGCTAAGGGTGGATTTAGTTAAGCTTTTAGGAACATGTAGAGGTTTTGTGGACCTCCCAAAAGGCTTGGAAAATTGACTCTACCCAGATTCTTTTCAATTTTTTGACCCCTTTATTTGACGCAAGTAGGGAATAGATAGATGTAGTTCCAATATGGGCCTGAATGTCAGGGCTTCCCCCATAATACTAGGACAACCTGATTTTCAAAGACCTAGGAAAATCTGTAGGAAGCTATCTAGAGCATGATTCTTCTTACGAGCAATCAGGGGACAAGTCAGTGGCGAAAATTTTAGTGAACATCAACCTATGAGAAGGGATGAATTATATGATGGAAATTCGTGTTGGGGAGAAAGATGGAAATTACTCGACTACAAAGGAGTCCCTTTCAGATATAGATAATACCATTTATATGGTCATCTTGTAAAGACTATGAGCTTCCCATGCACAAGAAGACACATACACCCAAGTCAAACAAATTCAAGTGTTTGGTAACAAATAAATCAAACCTACAGGAAGCATAGAAAGTGGCAAAAATACAGGAGTAGGATGTGTAAGCAAGAATTTTTCAAAACCTTAATGCACAAAAGGAGATCACAGCCTTGCAGGAGAAAGAGATTCATGTTGTGATGGAAGAGGGCACACTTTTTTCATCAAAAGAAGGTATTCATATGCCTCTAGTCTCTAGCCTTTCATATTTTCCTGTTTCTTTAATTGTAAACTCCTAATCTGTTGAAAGGGTTAATGGGTTTCAATATTTTTTAAAATATCATCTCTTATCACAAGCTCCATAACTTCTCTCCTTCCTCCTTTTGTTGCCACATGCCCACTATTCATAGTCGATTATGTTTTTTCTTCCCTAGTGGTATCTACTTCTAAAAACCTTTTGAAACAATCCTAGGAGGAGGATGTTCTATATAATCTTCTTTCTTGTACTATTTACCCCCTCTCAAAACATATTGTAGGGGTGTTAGGAAAACTCTTCCTTTCATCACCTGGGGGCAGAGGTAGAGGGAGGAAATCTCATCCGACAAAAGATAAAGAAAAGGCACAAGAGGACCTTCCAACATGCATAAAACAATCCATCCATGGGGTACTTAGAGGAAAGATTACTCTCAAGGGTGTTACCCAATGAAAATCCTCTCTTTCAACTATAGGGATTTAGCATGTCCCTCAAAAAGAGTACCTTTTGTAGACAAATTAATTTGAATAAACCATACTTGCTTATGCTACAAGAAAATTTGGAAGATGGTGTCATTATTTCAAATATGTTGGAATCTACTCATAGTGGATGGAGTTTTATAGGCCTTCATGCCAGAGGACGCTTAGGAGGACTTGTTATTAGGTGTTCAGATCTATCAAAGTTACAAACTGCTGGAGTGTTGCATTTGGCCTTGGAATATATATATATATATATTGAAGACACTAGAATTCCATTGACCCCTATTAATTTTTATGGTTCGTACTTAAATTTGGTGGCACTTTGGGACAATTTTTTCTTCAAGCCCTTTGTGAGATCAAATAAGATAGTAATAGGTGGGGATCTAAATTTCTCACTGGGGGATTTAGAGGTTTGAGGTTTGAGAGTTAGACCAAACACTCTAGTTGAGTACTTCCATCATAATATTTTACTCATTAAGCTAGTGGACATTGAACTAGTTAAGCTCAAAGCAACCCAAAGTTATTGTAGAGTTGGAGTAGAGTGAATTGCCAAAAGATTGGACCGCTTTATGATTTCTTAAGATTTAATGAGGACTTTCGATCTAAATAGACTATGGATTGGGAATGGTGGGGACAATTCTTGGAATTCAACAAAGAGGACCATCATGAGATTGGAAGACAACGTCTATAGTTATTGCATGAATGGGTATTGATGTTGTGAGATTCTTCTTTCAAAATTGGAATTTGTTAGGAGTCCCTACAATTTAATTTTTGAGCACAATTTAATATTGTCAAGGGGGTTATGCAATAAAGAAACCAAGGGGGTTCCCATGTTCTTCAATGTGGCTTCCAAAATAGAATTTGGTTGGGAGGACATTAAAAACTAATCAATAAGAATTATAGATGTTAATTTGCAAAAGGAAATGATACAAAGGTGTCCTAGTGATGCCTTTCTTATGAGGCATTCAAAAACAAGTGAGTTTCTAAGACCTAAGAAGCTAACATTACGAGTAATTTATCAATTATTTTGGAGATTATAGGCCAACCCCAAGTACACAAGGCAAGAAGGAATGGGGTCATTGCGCTACTCATGAAGGTAGTGCAGCATTAGGAGAAGGAAATCATTGAATCAAAGGCAAAATATGCCTCACTCACGCACAATGTTAATGATTTAATTAGTCATCGAGACGTGGCTTCTTAAAAATAGCATCTCTTTGTTGGTTCTTTAGGCAACAAAGAAGGATAAACAATGCTACAAAAAATGGTAGATATGGATGTGGAACTCAAAGCACGATGCTCAATCAACCCAAATCTTGAGTTATAATGATCCAAGACATTTTTCAATTTTTTGCATGTATTTCAAATTATATTTATTAATAGGTGTTCATGTTAGAAAATACCCCCTTTAGGGGTGGACAAAAGCTATTTTTTGAACATAAATATTATATCATAACTATTAGGGTACAAATTTTGATTTTATCTTTAGAATTTTTAAATAAAAAACTTGTTGTGTACTAGCTTGCTAATTGGTGCAACTGCAACAATTTTAACTATATGAAACTAAGCATATGTATTACTTGACAATAATAATCAAATTTCCAAGGACAGTGCATGGTTTCTAAAAATATTTAATGATTTTTAAAATAAATTAATTTTATCCCATGGAATTTGAGCAAATTGTTTTTGGGAAAAAAATGGGAATCGATAAATAAATTTAAAAAAATGGAAAATCAACCCAATAGCAAAATTTGGCCTCCTACTAAGGAGGAAAACGATGAAAGTGATCGAACCATGGATTGCATGAGATAGTAGGAGGTTGTTTTATAGGAGCATGTAGCTCGATATGAGGCTTGCTCCTTAGTCTTCATCCATTTAAGGTTATTTTCAACACATGCAGGGGTAAATTTTTGGTTTTACTTACTTTAGCTTTTAGATGGTTAGAAGATTGTAGTGGTCTGTTTAACAACTAGGTGTCATAGATTCATTTTCGAGATGTGCTTCGACAGGTGAGGAACGATTCTATGGTCAATTTAGCATGTAGGGTAATAATGGATGAGGATCTCGTTGACTATGAACTAGAGGAAGAAGGGGAGGGTCCAAATTGGGTCATTGATAAAGAATTTTTGTCTGACTTAGTGGGTATCAACTTAATGGACATGGTGGGATCATTTGCAGATCCGCACAACTAACCTACAACTCTTGAAGCAAAATAGGTTCGAGAACAAGAAGGAGGGTTGGATGCATAAGTCCTCCTTGCAGCTAACCTTAACATGGGGTTCCTACAAGCCTCAGGTCATGAAATTGAGATCAAACTTTTTGGGGGGTTTCTCTATGGCTCCACCTTCTTTGTTTGCAGAACTTCTCTATTACCAATTTAAATCCTCTTTGATCGATCAAGGCTATTTTTTTTTATCCTGGGGTCTTAGGGGGCTTGCACACCTCCACATCCTTTCTACATTTCGAAGGTTTTTTACTCAAGGTCTCTCTCATAATGTATATCCCTCTTCAAATTTTGTTGGATTGCTCCACCTTACAGAAGGCATACAAATGACCACAAATAGCTTCATCAATGAAATTTGGTTGTGAAAAGAGGTGCGTAAGAATGTAGAAGGATGCCCAAACAGAGCAAGCAGGACAACAAGTACAAAGGAAAAGGTGGTCACTCTTCTTCTTCAAGAGAAAGTTGTCAAGACAAAAGCGAAGAAGGAGCCATTGTCTGAATAAAAAGCCAAATCAGTCGAAACTAAAATTGGTACTTGGGGATGATGTCATGATAAGAAATGTTGTAGCGATGGGAGACAAAACACTAGTGAGTAGAGCAAAGGAAGGAAATTTAAATTTTGGCATGGTTCGAGCATGGGAAGAAAGAGACTTGAAATCCAACTTAAAATCCCCCCTTGAGGTTATATTGTTGGCGAAAGGGTGGATTCAACTAAGCTTTTAGGAACATGTAGAAGTTTTGTAGACCTCCCAAAAGGCTTGGAAAATCGACTCTACCCCGATTCCTTTCAATTGTTGGACCCGTCTATTTGGCACAAGTAGGGAACAGATAGATGTAGTTCTAATATGGGTATGAATGTCAGATCTCCCCCACAATACTAGGGCAACCCGATTTCAAAGTCCTAAGAAACTTTGTAGGAACCTATCTAGAGCATGAGTCTTCTTACGTGCAATCAGGGGACAAGTCAGTGGAAAAAATTCTAGTGAACATCAACCTACGAGAAGGGATGACTTATATGATGGACATTATTGTTGGGGAGGAAAATGGCAATTACTCAACTACAAAGGAGTCCCTTCCAGATGTATATAATGCCATTAATATGGTCATCTTATAAAAGGTTGTGAGCTTCGCATGCACAAGAAGACACATACACCTAGGTAAAACAAATGTAAGTGTTTGGGCAAAAATAACCCGAAAGTACATGAACCGTAGCAAGTGGAAAAAATGCAGGAGTAGGATGTGTAAGTAGGAGTTTCTCAAAACCCTAATGCATAAAATGAGGCCATAGTCCTGTAGGAGAAAGATATTCAGGTTTCTGTATTCAAGCTTATGTGATCCATAACGAATTAAGCAAAGTCTTTCGGTATAAATCACATAAGAGGTTTTTTTGGCCACTATTTTTAGGTTGTGATGGAAGAGGGCACAATTTTACGTCAAAAGAAGGTATTCACATGCCTCTGGTTTATAGCCTTTCCCCTTTTCCTGTTTCTTTAACTATAAGCTCCTAATCTGTTGAAAGGGGTATTGGGGTTCTATATTTTACAAAATATCATCTCTTATCACAGGCTCCATAGCTCCCCTCCTTCCTCCTTTTGTTGCCACATGCCCACTATCAAGATTCAATTATGTTTACTCTTCCTCGGTGGCATCTACTTCTAAAAACCTTTCAAAGCAATCCTAGGAGGAGGGTGTTCTATATAATATTCTTTTTCATACTATTTCCCCCATCCCAAAACATATTGTAGTGGTGTTAGGAAAACTCTCCCTTTATCACGTGGAGGAAGAGGTAAAGGGAGGAAATCTCATCCGACAAAGCTAAAGAAAAGGCACAAGAGGACCTTGTAGTAGGCATAAAATAATCCATCCATGGGGCATTTAGAGTAATGACTACTCTCGGGGGTGTTACCAAATGAAAATCCTCTCTTTTAGCTATAGGAGTTTAGCATGTCCCTCAAACAAGCTTGCCTTCTGTAGACTAATTCATTTGAATAAACTATACTTGATTAAGCTACAAGAAAGTTTGGAAGATGGTGTCATTATTTCAAATACGTTGGAATCCACTCTTAGTGGATGGAGTTTTATAGGCCTTCATGCTAGAGGACTTAGTAGGACTTGTTATTGGGTGGCACTCAAAATCTATCAAAGTTACAAAATCCTACATTGTTGAAGCTCGCCTTAGAATAGATACATATTCTGAAGACATTAGAATTATATTGACCCTTATTAATTTTTATGGTCTGTACTTAAACTGGGTGGCATTTTGGGACAATTTTTTCTTAAATATCTTTGTGAGATCAAATAAGATAATAATAGGTGGGGATCTAAATTTCTCTCTAAGGTATTTATAGGTTTAAGGTCTGACAGACGGACTAGACACTCTAGTTGAGTATTTCCACCATAATATTTTACTCACTAAGCTAGTGGATATTGAATTGGTTAAGTTCAAAGCGACTTAGAGGTATCGTCGAGTTGGAATAGAGTGAATTTCCAAAATATTGGACCGGTTTATGATTTTTGAATATTTAATTGAGAGTTTCAACTTAGTTAGATGATGGATTGGGAATGGAGGGGAGACTTATAGAAATTCAACAAAGTGGACCATCATGGAATTGGAAGGCAGAGTCTATAATTATTGCATGAATGACTATTGATGGTGTGACATTCTTCTTTCAAAATTGGAATTTGTTAAGAGCCTACAATTTAAATTTTGAGCGCATTTTGATGTTGTCAAGGGGGTGATGCAATAAAACAAGCAAGGGGGTTCCCATGTTCTTTGTTGTGGCTTCCAAAATATAATTTGGTTGGGATGACATTAACAACTAGTCAGTAAGAATTATAGATGTTAATTTGCAAAAGAAAATGACACAAAAGTGCCTTGATGATGCCTTACTTATGAGGCATCCAATAACAAATGAGTTTTTAAGACCTAACAATCTAACATTATGAGTAATTTATCAATTATATTTGAGATTGCAGGGCAAACACAAGTACAAGAAGCAAGAAGGGATGGGGTCACTGCACTATTCAAGGAGGTAGTGCAACATTGGGAGAAGGAAATCATTGAATCAAATGCAAAATTTCCCTCACTCAAGCACAATGTTAATTATTTAATTAGTTATCGAGACATGGCTTCTTCAACAAAACATCTCTTTGTGGTTATTTTTGCAAGAGAGAAGGAGAAACAATGCTACAACAATTGGTAGATATGGATGTGGAACTCAAAGCACGATGCTCAATCAACACAAAGCTTTAGTTATAAAGATCCAATACATTTTTCAAATTTTCACAATGTATTTCAAATTATAATTATTAATAGGTGTTTATGTTAGAATATACCCACTATAGGGGTGGACAAAAGTTATTTTCAGAACATAGATATTATCTCATAGCTATTAGGGTACAAATTTTTATTTTGTATTTATAATTTTTAAATCAAAATCTTGTTATCTACTAGCTTGCTAATTGGTGCAATTGCAACAATTTTAACGATATGAAATTAAGCATATGTATTACGTAATAATACTAATCAAAATTTCAAGGACATTGTATAATTTCTTAAAAGCTTTAAAGATTTTGTAAATAATTTAATTTTATCCTATGGAATTTGGGCAAATTGTTTTTTTGGGAAAAAAAATGGAAAATCTTTCTAATAACAAAATTTAGCCCCTTACTAGGGATTAATGGGTGAAAAGGATCGAACTAGGTATTGAATGAGATAGTAGGAGGTTGCTTTATAGGAGCATGTAGCTTGAGATGCGACTTGCTCCTTAGTCTTGGGCCATTTAAGGTTATTTTTGACACATGCACGGGTAATTTTTTAGTTTTACTTGCTTTATCTTTTATATGGTTGGAAAATTGTAGCGGTCTGTTTAACAGCTAGGTGTGAGACATTCCTTTTTGAGCATGTGCTTCAGGAGGCGAGGAATGGGTCTACGGTCAATCTTGCATGTAGGGTAATAATGTATGTGGAGCTCATTGACTATGAGTTGGAGGAAGAAGGGAGGCTCCAAATTAGGTCACTGACAAAGAAATGTTTTCCAACTTAGTGGGTATCAGCGTAATGGACATGGTGGGATAATATGCAGATCCGCACAACTGACCTACACTCTTAAAGCAAATAGGTTCGAGACGAGGAAGGAGGGTTGGATGCATAAGTCCTCCTTGCGGTTAACCCTGATATGGGGTTCATACATGCCTTAGGTCATGAAATTGAGGTTCGGTCCCAACCCTTATCAAGATTTTTGTGGGGTTTCTCTATGGCTCTACCTTCTTTGCTTGCAAGCCTTCTTTGGTACCAATTTAAA
The DNA here is from genome assembly GCA_000404065.3 of Pinus taeda. Classification (NCBI taxonomy): domain Eukaryota; kingdom Viridiplantae; phylum Streptophyta; class Pinopsida; order Pinales; family Pinaceae; genus Pinus; species Pinus taeda. Next base: position 163,326 of record APFE031722765.1, read on the forward strand.
TCCTTTTTGATCTATCAAGGCTATATTTTTTTTATCTTGGGGTCTTAGGGGGCTTTCACACCTCTAGGTCCTTTCTACATTTCGAAGGTTTTTTTACTCAAGGTCTCTCTCATAATGTAGAGAGCTCTTCAAATTTTGTTCGATCGCTCCACCTTACATAAGACATACAAATGACCACCAACAACTTCATCAATGAATTTTTGGCTGTGAAAATAGGTGAAGGTCAGAATCTATAAGGATGCGTAAACAGAACAAGCAGGACAACAAGTAACAAAGAAAAATGTGGTCATTCTTCTTCTTGAGGAGGAAAGTCACCAGGACAAAAGCGAAGAAGGAGTCATTGTCTTAAGAAAAAACCAAATCTCTCAAAACTAAAATTGGTATTGGGGGAAGACATCACGAGGAGATAAAACACTAGTTGGTAGAGTAGAAGAAGGAAATTTATTTTTGGTGTGGTTCAAGCATGGGTAGAAAGAGACTTGAAATCCAACTTAAAATCCCCCCCATGGTTATATTGTTGGCTAAAGCATGGATTCAGTTAAGATTTTAGGAACACATGGAAGTTTTGTGGACCTCCCAAAAGGCTTGGAAAATTGACTCTACCCCAATTCTTTTCAAATTTTGGGCCCCTCTATTTGACGCAAGCAAGGAATAGATAAATGTAGTTACAATATGGGTCTGAATGTCAGGTCTTCCCCCAAAATACTAGGACAACCTGATTTTCAAATACATGGGAAACTCTGTAGGAACCTATCTAGAGAATGATTCTTCTTATGTGCAATTAGGGGACAAGTCAGTGGCCAAAATTCTAGTGAACATCAACCTATGAGAAGGGCTTACTTATATGATAGACAATGGTGTTGGGGAGGAATATGGCAATTACTCGACTACAAAGGAGTCCCTTTCAAATGTAGAAAATGCCATTATATGGTCATATTGTAAAAGACCATGAGCTTCCCATGCACAAAAAGACATGTGCACCTAGGTCAAACAAATGCAAATGTTTGGTAAAAAATAACCTGAACCTACAGGAAGCGTAGCAAGTGGAAAAAATGCAGGAGTAGGATTTGTAAGCAAGAGTTTTTCAAAACCTTGATACATAAAAGGAGTCCACAGTCTTGCAAGAGAAAGAAATTAAGGTTTGATGGAAGAGGGCACACTTTTTTCATCAAAAGAAGGTATTCGCATGCCTTTGGTTTCTAGCCTTTCCTCTTTTCTTGTTTCTTTAATTGTAAGATCATAATCTGTTGAAAGGTTTATTGGGGTTCAATATTTTCTAAAATATCAGCTCAGCTCTTATCACAACCTCCATAGCTAAGATCCTTCCTCCTTTTGTTGCCACGTGCCCACTATCTAGAGTCAATTATGTTTACTCTTCCTTGGTGGCATCTACTTCTAAAAACCTTTTGAAACAATCTTAGGAGGAGGATGTTATATATAATCTTCTTTCTCATACTATTTCCCCCCTCTTAAAACATATTGTAGGGATGTTAAGAAAACTCACCCTTTCATCACGTGGTGGAAGAGGTAGAGGGAGGAAATATCATCCGACAAGAGCTAAAGAGAAGGCACAAGAGGACCTTGCATGAGGCATAAAACAATCCATCCATGGGTCACTTAGAGCAATGACTACTCTCGGGGGTGTTACCCAATGAAAGTCCTCTCTTTCAGTTATAGGGGTTTTGCATGTCTCTAAAAAAAGCATGCCTTATGTAGAATAATTCATTTGAATAAACCATACTTGACTATGCTACATGAAACTTTGGAAGATACTGTAACTATTTCAAATATGTTGGAATCCACTCTTAGTGGATGGAGTTTTATAGGCCTTCATGCTGAGGATGCTTAGGAGGACTTGCTATCAGGTGGCACTCCAGATCTATCAAAGTTAAAAACTCCTCGAGTGTTGAATATAGCCTTGGAATAGATATATATCTGAAGACATTGGAAATCCATTAACCCTTATTAATTTTGTGTTCACACTTAAATTGGGTGGAATTTTGGGACAATTTTTTCTTAAAGCCCTTTGTGAGATCAAATAGGATAATAATAGGTGGGGATATAAATTTCTCTCAGGGGGATTAAGAGGTTTGAGGTTCGAGAGTCAGGCCAGACACTCTAGTTGAGTACTTCCTTCATAAGATTTTACTCACTAAGCTAGTGGACATTAAACTGGTTAAGCTCAAAGTGACTTAGAGGTATCATCGAGTTGGAGTAGAGTGAATTGCCAAAACATTGGACCACTTTATGATTTCTAAAGATTTACTTTTTTTAGGCCTATATGATATTCTTGGGTAGGAGTTGCTAAGGGTGGTTGAAGAACCTAAGAGTGAAGGTAGAATCCTTCAAGCTTTCAATTATACGTCATTATTCCAAGAGTGGATAATCATTGGAATTTAGATCACTTCCGATCCATATCATTATGCAATTGTATCTATAAATTTATTACCAAAGTGATTGCTATGAGGTTGAAGACCATTTTGTTTAAATCTATCTCAAAATAACGATTCGTATTCCTTGAAGGTCGATATATTCATGAAGCTATTATTGTGGCTTAGGAAAGCATCCACAGTATCAAAGTACTTAAGCTAAAAGGGGTTGTTCTCAAGATAGACCTTTCCAAAGCCTATGACTGGGCTAGTTGGTTATATATGAGGCTCTTATATTTAAACCATATAGGTTTCAACCTCGCTCTGTTGTTTGGATAATGAGTTGCCTCCAAACAATGTCTTTTGTTGTTATAATCAATGGTTATGCATCACCTTTATTTCATGCTCAAAGGGGTCTTCGGCAAGGATGTGCTCTTTCCCCTCTTATTTTCCTATTGGTAGTGGAAGGCCTAAGTAGAATGATGATAGAAACAAATTGGAGAGGTGAGTTCAATCGAACAATTATAGCTCAAGTACATGTTGTAACTCATTTGCTATTTGTTGATGAGGTTCTTATTTTTTGTAATGGTTCCACTAAAGATGCTGATAAATTGCTTGAAATTTGATCTCTCTTTGGGAAAGCTACTAGAATGCTTGTAAATGACAAGAAATCCTCTATCTCCAATGACAATTTGGATGATAGAGAGTTCCAACATATGAGAGACAAATTTCCTTATGAGGTAAATTTTTTAGATGATGGGCTAAAATATTTGGGATTCTGCCTCAAACCAAATAAATACAACATGGAGGATTGAAATTGACTATTAGAGAAGTTGGAGAAAAGGCAAGTGTTGGAGTCACATTTGGCATTCGAGGGCAAGTAGGCCAATCTTGGTTAAATAAATTCTAGAGGCAATTCTAGTATATTGGATGTATCTAGATTGGATACCCAAGTGCATAGCGGGAAAAGCAAGAAGAGCATGCTTTAGGTTCTTATGGGTTGGACATAATGACCAATCAACCCTTTGTTGGTGAAATGGGAAAGGATAGCCACGCTAAAACTTTTTGGAAATGGGAAACTTTTTTTTTTTTTTTTTTTTTTTTTTTTTTTTTTTTTTTTTTTTTTTTTTTTTTTTAAAGCTGAGATGGGACTCTTTCTATTACTTTATAGAAAATAAAACAGTACATAGATCCAGAACAAAATAACTCACCCGCATGGGGAAACCGAGTATTTAAACCATCTAAAGTTTTTAAGCGCCGACCAAAAATAGAAGGCCCAAAGTCTGAATATCTTGGCAAGATGAACTAGACAGTCCTGATTACTCCTAATCCTACTAATCTGCAGAGAGACAATTCCTTTATCTGGAACATGCAGGAAACTATATTTAACAAAATTATGTATTTTCCTATACATATCTGAACCTCAGACATCTTCAGTTGTAGGTTGCTATTTTGCTCCTCCGTCTGCTCCCTGATGTTCTCCCTTCAACAGCTGTTGTAATTCATCCTATTTCTCCTCTTGTCTTTCTAGAGCAATGTGAATGAACCTCAACTCCCTACGCATCTCAGGGCCTCCCTGCGCTATTTCCGCCATCTCAATAGCAATTTTCTCTAGTGCTTTTGCCAATAACCTTTTCATTACCCTTGTCAAACATTTATGCTATCTAGAGGGTTGTTATGAATTCTTTTGAGCTTATTGGATTGGGTCTTGCTTGATTCATTGGTAATAGTAATAGGGTGAGGGTAAGTAAGGATCATTGTCCTAGAAGAGGGGAGAGACACATTCTTCCTCGACCACTCATTGATTTTCTCAAAGATAGAGGTATTTCAAAGCTTCCCCATCTAGTAAACTTGGGCAACTTAACCATTTGGTGTTAGGGTTGGAAGTTTGCAGACAAACATTGCCCCGAGGAAGCATTCAAGGAAGTCTGGTCTAGTTAGCTGGGCACACTGCTTTAAGAAAATATCAGACTTCTAGGCAAGGAGGATGAGTTGATTTGGTGTTTCTCCCCATCAGGTACATATTGTCTTAAGCTAGACTATGGTTATCTGAACATGGAAAGAATATTGGCAGTTACATTTTGGTGGTGGGAGTTTTTTTGGTGAGCTAAATGTCTAGCAAAAGCTCATATATTTATGTGGCGTGTTCGTAGCAACAAAGTACCCACTTGGGATATAATGTCACAAAGATACAAGATAGTACCATGATGGTGCGTTGTATGCAAAATGGGTGAAGAATTGCTCACACGTATTCTTTTTAGGTGGCCATTTACTCTCCAGGTTTGGAACCACTATTAGCCGACAACAATTCAAGTTTGGAATTGGAACGGAAACACGATTGAGGAAGTTTGGAGAATTTGAGCACCACTTCAATAACAAGGAAATTCAGGGTGTTACCATTGGTACTCTATTGGGGGTCTGGTTGGTCTGGAACAAAGTTATTTTCTAGGACCTCCCCTCTTCTCCTCCACAAGAGGTAGAGGAATAAGTGGGGACGATGTAATTCTATATCTTTATGAGATCACTTCTTTCAAATCAAAATGGGTTTTGGTGGGAACTAACAATCAAGCAAAAATGTTGGCCTATAAATATATGCTTAGTTTTGCTAAAGAGAACGGCTATGAGAGGTCACAAGTTTATGGAGACTCTTTACTTGTGACAAATTAGAACAATGGAGCTTGACAATGTAAGAATATTTTACTTGTTCCAATTTTGGAGGAGGTTATGCGAGTAAAATCAACTTTTGACAATGTTTTATGCTCACACATTTATAAGGAAAGGAATTCTCAAGCAGGTCACTTATCCAAAGAAGGCTTAACTCTTACTCAGGACCTCTCACAAATTACTAAATAATGGGACAACTCATGCAACGATTTATATCATAGACCTTTTATGGATGATTTCAAACTAGTTTCTCCATTGTGCTACTAACTACATATTTCAAATAGTATACATTCATTAATGATTGTTACTATTTTGCTTTTCGGATTTATAGGTGAAGTATATCTTCATAGTTCTATAATATTTTTGTCTCTCTGAACATGTAAGGGTTTGTATGGCAAATGGTATATCTTTTTCATGGAACCATCTTGAACACAATTGACTCTTATTGAATCAACAAAATACACATAATGATGTGTATATACAAAATGTAACTTTGTATAATTTTTTAATTGAAATAAAGGTACACTTATTTTATGAGGAAAAAAAGAAGAAGAAAAATTTAGCCCCATAAATCTCCCTATTATATATCACATGTCTTCAAGTTAATTACTCATTGAGTATCATAGACAATTCTTTGTCATTGATCCATTGGAATTTGATCATTAGACAAATTGGCAATCATTAGAATGTTTGGGTTTTCAAAAACTTGGATGTGGCAAAAGAAAAGTTCAAATTATTTATCACATCTTTTCAGAACAATTACTTGGTGATGGGTATCAATCCCATTTACCTCTACCCATGAGACTACTCTACACACGTTGCAACTTTGCTGTGGTGAATGTTTCCATTATTCTTTTATTTGGTTTTTCTTAGCATTCCTTTTGCATGGCAATTAGCATCTCAATGATGGCTATGACCAAGAGGCTCTCATGGGATTCATCTCTGCTATTACTTCAGAGCCCTTTCAATAATAACACAATAATTGGAACATGAATGCTGCAATCTACAATTGGTCTTAATGTATCAATTGTAATACAAAACAAAAATATGGGGAAAAGGTGTTTATCTCAATCACATCAACATGGTTTGAAACATTCAATTATACCTACTCCTAGTGTGCATGGCTTTAATAAAATTTCGAGTGGTCGGTTTTGCACAATCAAAATTGTGTTCTCTATATTTTGCAACATGTGGTTGTGGTGCTTCCTTTAGATTATAATGCGTTGAGTATCTACTACCTTTCAAGAGTTGGGACATAGTGTTGTATCTAATGTTCTGTGGGATCTTTAATTTCAATTAATGGCTATGATGTGTTTCTTAGTGAAGATAAACCTACCATTTGGGGGATTCACTTAAATAAAAATACTAAAAACACCTTACTTTCACTAACTCAATAAGCCTCATTTAACATGGTATTTACAACATTTTTTTTTCAACTGTGGTTCACGGTCACTGAGTGGCCGCTACATCCACAGGTAATAATCTGAGCAGATGCACCTGAAGGCATCTACCTTCCGGCTTATCTGATCAGGCCTAACCCCAAGGGCGTTGAGGAGATTTGACCTTGTGACCTCCCGATTGGCAAGGTACTTAGCAATGAGAACTCGACCAATTGAGTTATCCCTCGGGGCTTGTATTTACAACATATTAACTTAACATATCTTTAAATTTGAAGTTACATCTTTTTAAGCATGTGGTGAACTGAATCAAGAAAATTTAGTTATTTACAAAGTTATGGTGAGGTCAAAACTCAGAAGTTTAAAATATATATCACATGTGTTGAAAGCAATTCTCCTTGTATTGTTAGAGGGAGTATTATGATAAAACTTACTCCAATAAATCTAGTAAAAATATATATTATATTTATATGTTTCTAATAATTATTTTTTATTAATTATTAATGTAGATAAATTATATATATATATATTTTTAGTAAAATGTGATGTTAAGCAACCAACATAAGTTAATTAAAAATTAAGTAAACATTGTGATTAAATAACTCCAAAAGATCTACTCTAATTCTTCTATACCTTTACATTTTTTCATTAGAATTTGGAAATATTTTTTTTGGGCAAATAGTGTTCTTTTGTTATTTAAGTGTGTATTTGAATGTATAAATAGATCTAACATCTTGAAAAACTCTTGGAGTACTCAAATTAAGTAGATTTCATAACTCTAACTTGTGAATCCAACAAAATTCTATCAAAATTTAAGTAAAATCAACTAACAAATATGTCAAAGAAATCAATACATATAAGATTTAGACTACAACACCTAAAACAATTAAAAACCAAAATCACCTATTGAAAAATTATTTTGTAACATGTACAAAACTATAAATAGTCATAAAATATAAACTTTATGGCAGTAGATACATGCATTAATAACCACTACTAAGCAATGTAAGGAATGATCTCCTCCATAAGTGGTGCATGGTTATTTTCTTTTGACAAGTGGACCCCATATTTTATCATGGTTTAATTCTAATATGGCATATTGGTCCTAAATTTCATTACATTTATATTTGTATTAATCTTTTTTGGATATTATATTTTGATTTTGGATTTTAATTTTTCACGAATTATTTGGTCAAAGATTTATCTTCATATCCCCTAATTATGTAATGAGGGGATTTGATAAAAGTTAATTATTTTCCATTGTGAAAAATGATAATTTCATATATATATGATAAAATTGTAATGTTAGTGATGCTTATGTTGGGTGGTTGGGAGGAATGATTGAGATCTTCCCCACCCAAGTTCAATTCCTTCATGTGACACGATGAACGTTGATGTAATGGACTAGAATATGTATATTCCTCATATAGAATATACATATTGTTGATGTAGCTTCCAAGCAAACTATTGTAATGAGAATGAAAAGGTACCAATAAATTCATTTTGTGCCTCCCAAAATTCCCTTCTCCTTTATATATGAGAACTTATGAATGTAGGTTATTATATGCATACATATACTCTCATATACAATGAGTTATTTCCCACCATAATTTAAGCAAGTCTTGCACCAAAATAGGCAAGATTCAAATGTAAATGAGCATACATAAAAGGAGTTATAGTCGACCAAAATTTATTGATTTCTCAATCACCTTTCTTTTGGTTCTTATAGCTGGCTATAACAACCATGATTTCTTATGCTTATTTTTCTAAAGGGCACAAGCATCGACAACTTGGGGTGCAACATTACTAACGTTAGATCCAACTCCAATCAAAATAAAAACAGGTCATTAAACAATTATACCTTCTAATTCAACCATTGGTGTCTAGTGGTCTCCTTGTCGATTCTCCATAACTATGTAAATTCAAGGCATCGTTCATGCTACATAGTTAACGATAGTAGCTTCTTGTTCTTGATAAATCCTCTTATTGTCATCTTGTCTATGGAAACAATCTCATAGCAGATGCTCTTCTCCATGACCCCAACACTAGAAGGGTCTCTTTTTTTATCCCTTATTTTTCTTCCATGGTTTATATTGGCTTATTCCCACTTTGCATGGGGCAGTTCTAATGGAATTTGCTTTTGGTTAGGTAATCCATCTCCATACCCTTTTCCAAAATCTTATGTTGGTATGATTTTAATCTCTTCTCCATCAAGCCAATTTTGAATTTCTTTTTCCATGGCTTTTGCATCTCTAGTCAATGCACCTTGATTTTTATTAACAATGCTTGGCCTTTCTTATTGTATCGTCAAGAATCTTGGGCTCTTCAAACACTACCTAGTCCTCGTAGGATTGAGGTAACCCACTAAGAAAATGTTGAATTTTTAGTTTCTCATCCTCAATTTGTGACGTGTGGTGCAATAGCTCTAGAAATTTGTTGGCATAATTCTCCATAGTTGGTTGTCCCAACTTCAAGTCATGGAACTCCTCGATCTTCCCATCATAGTATATTTCAGACAAGTACCTCCTCTTGGAGTATTTCTCAAATTGCTTCCAAGTGATATTTCTTTCGCCAATTCCTTTTACGTTATTGAGGTCTTCCCACCATATGGAAGCCCTTTCACTCATGTTCATAGAAATTTTAATGGTGAAATTTCACCGATGGACAAATTTATGGGGTTTTTTTTTACTATGCGTCACCCAATATTTATTAAAAAAAAAAGTTACAAAACCATTGACCCATGGGAATTTAACAGGGGAGAGTTGGAAAAATCTTCTTGCCTTGCAAAATTCAAACTAGATTCTCCAATTTGACTTATTTTTCTAGTAATGACCATTATGGTTATATATTTTACCTTAATTTTATAGGAATGCCAATTATTTGTAGTTATTTCACTTAGTGGAATTGATCTCTACTCTATTTTATTTTTGCATTCACTTAGATTTCTTGGAATGTGGTTTTCTTTTTTTGTTAAAATTTAGCTCACACTTCCTGGAATCGAGAGTTTATAGGTGAGATAGTCAATCCCTACTTAAATGACCACGGCAATGGAGGCTAAGCCAAAAATTAAATCAAATTTTCAATTTTTCTTGGCTTATTCAACATCTAGCAAACACATAGCTCCTCAACCTTTTGAATGTTAATTTGGTAAGCACCCACATCCTTTTTTATTTGAATTTTAAAATGAATAATTTCTCTTGCATAGAAATATGAAAAAGATTATTAAAAATTTTCCCAATTTTTTTACCAATACCCAACACTAAAAATTTATTATAAGCTAAACTATTATGAGTTTTGTTTATTCTACTAGTTATGGGGATCATTAAAACTTTATATAGGTAATTAGGAGCTATGCCATATTTTTATATATCCAGAAGGAATACTTAGTTACTAGTAAATCAATATGGAAATGCACTCTAACACTCTCCATCTTCATTCTTTATTATTTTTCTCATTGTTACAAAGACCTTTTTGTAGCTGACTCTCTCAACATATGTCTCATTATATCCTTCACTTAGGATTGCCTCCCAACTCAAAGTAGTCAAGCGCATCTAATACATGGTCATCCATAACTAGTTGGAATATCTGATACTTATGCTAAACATTATTATCTTCTTTCATTCCTTGTTTCCTTGGAGGTGGTGTTCTTAAAGCCAAGATCACTTACAATTATTATATGCAAATTCTAGTTGCACGTGCTAAACATGGTGAAATGCATTATCTCAATTCCTTGGGTGAGGAATCAAGTAGCTTATCTATTTTTGCTTTGACCAGTTTGATCAATAAGTTTATCTCCAAGTTATATCTAGCCATCTGAGGCTAGCAATCAATTTGTGGTTGATAGGAAACTCAAGCTATCATGCTCTTTCCAATCAATTTTGCTTCCCCATTTCCATGCCTATTAGATTACATAAAGCAATACAACATTGATCCTAGTTTGTTATGATTATTTATACCTATTTTCATCCCATACCCTTTCTTCCATGTTTAAGACACCTAGGTGGTCATGCACATTGATATTTATTTGCCAAGCCAAGCCCAAAAACTCTCTTCTGCTATTTTTTGAAATAACCCAAAATTACTTTCCAAGGATTCAATCTTCATTAAAATTCTCCTATGGAAATATCTTTCCAATGGCTATATTGCTTTAGCTCAAATTCTAGTTCAAAGTTAGAAGTTACAACCTCCAAAAATTCACAATTTACCCACTTCCTGCAATTATGTTGGAGCAAATCAAGGTCAAATATACTTTTGCAAGTTTTAGAGAAAAATAAAGGTAAGAAATAGAGAACATTTATTTTAGGTGTTGAGAGTACTCTCACTTTAGTCTCTCTCAGAGTTGGTAAATCTAGATATGGTGGATTGATGCCTCTATAAGATCAATTTCCTAACCATCTACCAAAGCATTAGATCTCACATCTAGGGTTGTACAATTATAATTTTAGACCGAATTATTGGTGCCATGATTAACATATTTATGTGGCATAATAACACTTCTAGCATTCACCTTGAATGCATAATAAACCTGACCTTTCAATCCTTTGAGTACCTGTGATTGAGAGGCTATAACCCTTAGTTTGGTATTGAATATATCATATATTGGTAACAATTGATTACATATGATGCTCAATACACTTTATTAATCAAATCAGTGCCATAATGTAGAAATCAAACTTCCCTTTACTTCCATGTAATAATTTATATCTAGAATACTTCATTAAACCCTGATGGAAATGACATATGGAAGGTGTAATGATTAATGATATGTACCTAACAAATTTGCTAATATTACTCTGAATACATGTTTTTGGAAGGCTTAATGATGATCTTACTTTGATTTTCAAAGGTTCATGTTCTAGTTGACATCTTTGAGTGTAGTTGCTTGAGTTATTTTTTAATGTTAAAGATCAGATCGTGGGATTCTAGCTTTATTCTTGGCCTTAACCATCAAGTTGAATTTGAGTTACCTCTCCTTCCATGCTTGTAGCTTAATGCTACCATATCCCACCATAGTAACACATTGAAGTGTCATCTATAAATTGACAGGTAAAATTACCATTACTCTTCACTTTATATTGATGCTTAGCGATAAAGTTGTTCACTACATTTTAGTTCAACTACTATGATGTGAAATAATGATTGTGGAATCGATATTAACCTTTTTTTTAGATCATTTATGCGATGTTAGAGTTGTTGATTTTGTATCATTAATGTCTACATAACATATTGTTGTATTGCTCTACTACCACTTAACTTTGATCTAATGTTCATAAATATGATAATGTGTTGTTGATAACAATCTAAAATACACCTCAGATTACTCTTTAGATTTGGGGTAGTGTTTCTAGGGTTTCACGCTCCATTCAAGTGAAAAACATAATTGCACTTGAAGATTGTATCTATGGTTGTTTGGTATATTTCTCAATGTCATTGGATGTATTTCTAAGTGATTGGGATTTGTAACATTACACTTCATCACAATAACACTTTGATTTGTTCATCCACTTCATAACTAACATAATAATGGTACATGTGTGTGTTTCTCTTTCTATGGTTATTACGAACTATTTCAAATCGTGAAATAACATCATTTGAAAACAAGAAGCAAACACTTCATTACACATAGATAGTGACACATCATGTTATCATTGTTTGAAAGTGATTGTCATTAATTAAATTTCTAACTTTGTCATCGTTGTTGAGTAACAATTATAAAGTTGGCTATCACACCTTACAACTAATAGCATTATGGTCTAAATAGTGATATACATCAACTTATTCACTGTAACGTTTAAGACAATAAACGACATCCTTAAGCATTCTCACAAATGCATGGAAGACTCATCTCATTGTATCATATCTTACAAGCTAAAAAAGGTAATTAATCATGGAGCAATCATATTGGCAATGCTATCACAACAAATTTGTTCAACATCACATTAATACAAGTTGGGGTTATGATGCAAGGTCACACCATTGGCGTGGAATCATTGATAACACCATATTCACTATAAGTTATCATCCTACACAACATCACTAAACATGGTCATGATCATCGAGCTTAGGGTTTTCATTGTATTCCATTTCAAATTGGTAATCAATCATTGATCTAGGAGGATCCCAAAAGGCTAAAATTTCGAAGTCCTCAAATCTTAGCGAAACCTATCTCAAATCGAAGAGCTACTCATTCTAAATCCAACGACATGAACGAAACCTCAATTCGACACCGTATGCTAAATTTATTGCCATTTGAAGTTTTTGTCCCAAAATAAATAAATAAATGTAGGTGTACCCTAGGCTACCACGTGTAGCTCCCGCAGGGCACCACGTGGTAGTCTAGACAACATTGTGAGCATCAGTACGGACCCACCTGGTCTAATTAGATATCGCCATGTGGAAAGCTCAAACAGGCTATAGGACTGAAGGCGAGGCCTAATCATTGGGCTCCATGTGGCACCCTAGGATTAGCTACTCAACCCTTACCAAACTTGGCAGGGAAACTAGCAGAGGGGTCAAGTCTACCGGTTTGGTTGTTTTTTGAGGTAGTTACACTCATTTTAGTGGCCAACATGTGTCATTGGTGGTCAAATTAGCAGATAGTCAATGGTTAACAGAGGTTAGGCTGACAGGTTGCCAACTTTGTGAATTATATTAAAAATAACAATGACGGTTATGTTGTGGGGTTAGAACCCCTGACCTCCCAACAAAAAACACCTATACATACTGCCGAAGATTGTTGGCCCAATGACCCATGTTGGTAACTCCGATCAAGCCAACCTTATATAAAAATTTGATTGTCATATGAGTGGGAGGGAGGACCAACAGGTGAGATTCAAAACTCGACCTTTGGAATTGTTCACAGGAGGGATCCACGAGTGGAACCGTGCGGCACATAGATCAAGGTAGGGAATATTCCAAGAATATTGATCCAGGTGGATCCCTATGGCTCCAAAAAACATTCCTTGGATTGCAATGAAACCAAGATCAAATTGAAGATCATGTGCATGTTTTCCAACGGTGTGAATGACGCCTCAATTTGGGTTCATATGTGAAAGTTATGACCAGTGAAAGTTTTGGTCAAATTAGGAAAAAATCAAAGTCAAGGTGAATCTAGGGTGCCACGTGGAACTCCCATAGGCTGCCACATGGAAGCAAAGCTAGTGGGACCCACAAAGCTGACATGGTGGTCCAATCAACAAACCAGGTGGACCCACAATCATGTGACATGGTAGCACGACAAGTCAACACAGGGAAAATATTTGGTAGAAGTGGCATATGATGTGGACCAATGAAAGCCTATCACATGTCCTAATCACATGGTTCCACATGAAACCTCAAATTAGGCCCAAGTGGTCTTGGGATGGTGAAACCTCCATTCTTGTCTTATTATGATGGTTTGGGGAGTCGTTACAACGTGGAGATATGTTTACCATATATTATATGATTTGAAAAATAGTTTAAAACCAAAATTGGGCTTTAAAACCATATTAAAGCAAAATTGGGAGTGCATGGATTTTGAACCCAAAACCTCCCCAACAACAAAAAACTTAATATGACTATGCTAACCATTGTGCCAACTACACACTTTGTCTTATTCACCCTCACACTTCGTTATAAAATTCCATTTGAATTGTTCAAGGGGAACCATGGAGAATGTATGAGAGAGGAGGGTTCAAGTAGGCTAATGCAGGTGCAAATCTCGAAAATATTTTAGGAATATTCCCAAGCATATATTATGGAATATTCTTAAAGAATATTTCCATGCAAAATATTTGAGGGATCTAAAAGATTCCCTGAGGGGATAGATTTGACAATGGCACAATGGGGTCAACTTTATACTCATTTTAACCAGAATTTCGCAAGGATCGCAATTATGTAGTCAACTTTTTCAATATAGACAACGAAATTCAAGAGTCATGGTAGAAACCTTCCTTCATCATTAAATGTCGAGCATGAAGTTCAAAACAATAATGCACTTTTCAGAAGTAGGTGATGTTTATAGTCAAAAGTCTCAAGAGGACGAGAAAAATCTATTGGTGATGTGATTACTGCGATTTGAGTAACCAAATTTCAAGTCACTCCTAGGAATGAAGGTATAATGATGTAATTTGTCGTGTCTTTGCCTTTCTTTTGATAAGATGAATGAAGCAATCTCCCACTATTGAATTAGTGCTCGAAGACATAATCCACACTAGACGAACTCCATTATCAAACATTGTATGCATTGTCTTATGGTTTCCATTATGTTGCTTCTTCTTTATGTGTTTCATACATGGTTTTTACATGCTCTTTCATGCAATTATGCTAACATCAACCAAAGAAAAGATCTTGGATAATGCTAGTAAATCATAAATTTTGAATCAAGTTTGGTATCAAAGCAATCTTCTTGCTGATGTGAATTGTGAGTGTGAATGATAACCAAAGATTGGACATGCAACACAAAGAAGGAAAATGGAGAAGGACAAACCTTTCTGTCAAGACTTCTACATGATGGTAGACATGGTAGAAATATTGTTTGCAGATCATGAGAAGGGATTGGCGAAGAAGGGAAAGAAGAAGAAAGTCAAAGTAGAGGAAAATGCTTTGGCAAATGAAGGAGAACTTCTATCTCCATATTCAAGTGAATGTTATTCTTCATCATCTCATTCTCATCATTCCAATAGACATCATAGAAATGCTTCTAAAAAACCTTTTTATAAATTAGATGCAAAGT
Source organism: Pinus taeda (assembly GCA_000404065.3). Taxonomy (NCBI): domain Eukaryota; kingdom Viridiplantae; phylum Streptophyta; class Pinopsida; order Pinales; family Pinaceae; genus Pinus; species Pinus taeda. The sequence continues at coordinate 178,469 of APFE031722765.1, forward strand.
TTGATTTTCCAATGATTAATGGGGACTCTAATGCAGGAAAGCTAAATAATTGGATCAGACGGATCGAAGTGTATTACCAGATTCAACAGATCAAAGAAGATGAGATCAAGATCAAGTTAGCATCTCTTCGATTCATAGGAACTACTCTCATATGGTGGGATATCAAAATTAAAAAAGGTAGCAAGCATGTGGGTAAATTCCTTTCATCTAGGTCTGAATTTGTTTATACTCTAAAAGGACGATTTTATCCATTGGGATATTGAAAAAAATCTTTGATAGAATGACAAAATTTGCGACAAGAAAAAGGTCAAGATGTTCAAAGTTTCATAGAGTAATTTAGGAAGCAAGCTTTGCCATTGGGCATTCCTTTAGATTCCTGATACTTTGATTAAATATATTGGTTCTTTACATAATTATCTCTGACATTCTTTATTATTGTTTTAACACACTACTCTTGATTTAGCTAGTGTGAAAGACACTCACGTTGAAAAAAGGGGAAAGTATGAACAATGAAACCATGCAAATAAAGCAATGAAAACAAGGAAAAAGGAAGCAAATCGCTCTTGCACCCATTACAAGAAAGAAGGGCATGATGAAGAGCATTGTTGGAAACTGCATCTAGAATTGAAGTCAAAGAGGAATGACAAAAAAATGGAAGCAAAAGATGGTTGCTATTGATCCAAACTTATATAGGAACACAATAGAATACATATATAAACATAAACATAGAGATGCAACAAAAATAAAATTTCATTTCATTAATATCATAGAACTGAAATATGCTTATATACAAAATGGAAATAAACTAGCTCGGGCGATGGTAGCTTATCTCTGAGAAGAGATGTGGCAGCCATATGCCTCTGAACTGTGTTACAATGAGGCTCAAGGGCCTTTTTAATATTTAACAACAAAGGGAAAACCCTAAAAAAACAAAATCCAAACCTCAGGAGATGGAATGCCAAGAGTTTGTGGGCCTTGTTGGGGATAGTTGCGCAACCAACTTCCCGGGGTCATAACTTGATCATATGATCTCTGTTTGGCACGTTTGATACCTCATTGGAAAGATATCTTCGAGTGTCAAAACAACTCTAGAAATTCAGGACCCGAAAAACTAATAAAAATAGTAAATGCTTCTATAATCAGGGAAACTGATGAAACCAACTAGTTGCATGGGTAGACTAGGCAGGTGACCACCAACACCCTCTTGAATCATTCCTCCCCTATTAGGAAGAAATGGTCCCCATTACATGTAGAGCCTCCATGAGGTGAGGCAATTTTTGATGAACCTGGTCCCTAGTGAACCACTTGCCCTGGTGAAGGAGTTGGCATGATTTGACAACTCGATATAGCTAGATCCTCTATTAGCAAGTGTTATTGATCTATGTGTCCATGATATTGTTAGTTGTGGCCTTTTCTATGGAGCTTGGGTTGAGCTATGTTGGTCTCAGCTGCTCAGCAACATGAGATGTATCCAACAATGGGGGGAAGTATGGTTGTAGTCGATCCACATTGAATACTAGATGCAGGGAAAGGAATGGTGGAATTTTGAACTCAAAGGCATTGTCCCATACAACCTTGGTGATGATGTATGGCCCATATCGGAATAGATGAAGCTTGCGGTGGGGCCTAACAAGGCGCTCCTTCTGCAAATGTAACCAAAATTTGTCGCCCACCTGGAACTTCTATGGCACCCGATGTTGATCATGATGCTGCTTTTACTTAGCATGGGCTCTATCCAATATGCCATGGTGATCCAGGTGGATCTCTAAAAAGTACTAGTGGTATGGTAAGAAGGCTCAATACTCAAAGTGGCAGAAACTCTATAAACTTAGTATCGGATCGAAGTGCTTGTCATCCTGATTCTAATGGTGTGAACGACACTCAAATCCGAGCTCGGTTGAAGAAGTTAGAGCAAGTCAAAGTTTATGTTTGACTTGGATAAGTGGCAGGAGGAGATGACATGGCAAAACCTCAGCGAATGGGAAGCTCCAAGTGGTAAGCCACCATTGGTCCCACATTTTTCTTATCGCAGAAGTTTGAGGTCAACGGTTTCAAATTGGCCCTAGGCTAGAAAAGTTGTGATGCAATAATTGTATATTGCAATCGCAAAAGGCAAGTGTTTACGAAGCAACCCTGGTAGGATCCCGATTGCGAGATCGCATTTCACAGATCAGAGGAGATCAAGTGTTTATGAATTATCCCCCAAAAGAGTTCGGTTGCGATGAGATATAATTGCAAAGGGAAAAGATTTACGAATCGTCCCTTACAATGTTTGGTTGAAATGCAATATCGCATATCGCACTGTGTAGTGTCCTGATGACCAGTACCACCCTAATTCCATCGATTGTGATTTGTGATCTCTGTGTCGATGGGTTATCAATGCCGATAAAGCCACCATGTTTAGGGAATACATCGATTCATGTGGAAACCTTATTAAAGTGGTTTTTATATGCTTAAATAGGTTTTGTTACCTACGTATTATTTACAGACCTGAGAATCTTTGTTGGAAACAAACCCGCCATCTAATACTTGTCATATGTTGGGAACTACCCCGGAATTGAGGGGTTAGACACCTAGTATATATATTGGAAGGTTTGCACAAGAAAGGGAGGAGATTGGCCGATATCTTGGAACGCTGTAGGCAGTTGTAACCTGATCTGGCATCAAGGGCCGAAACCTCGCCTTGAGCAATAGGGAGGTTTCGAGAAGGTGCATAAAGCCCGATTATCTGAATTGGGTATTTGGATAGGTGATTTTGCACGCTTTTTCACCGAGATTTTAGTGGTATTGTTTGTTTATGAAGCTAGGCTCTCCATTCTTCTTCCATCTTCCAGCTTGGAGGTATAAGGATTGTAAATGAATGTTGCTTGTACTTTATATATTTTTATGCCACATAATGAAAGAAGGCCTCCCCACTTTTGATTGTGGCCCGGAGATGTAGTCCAAATTGGATGAACTTCGTAATCAACTCTTTGTGTCATGGTTTCATGCTTATCTTGTTATTTCCGCATTGTTTTATGTGCTTTTAAGTTTCCTAGTTAAGCTTTGTTACATGTAATTTTGATGCATCTATAAGTAAAAGATCTTGGATCAAGTTTGGTATCAGAGTAGGTCTTTGTCGATGTGAATTGTATGAGTATATGCTAACTCGAAACAAGCTGTGAAAGGGTGAAGGAAAGCTTAAGTCCTTTGATCCTGAAGTAAGACGTGCACACCGTTGAAGAAACATGGAAAATGAAGAAGCTAGTTGGGAAGAGGAATATAATTTCTCTAAGGTATTCTACAATATGGCAGAGAAAGTGGACAAGCTGTTTTCAGAATATGAGAAGGCACTTGGGCACGAGAAGAAAGATGTCGATGACAATAGATTAGTACATCATGGAGATGTTGGAGAAGATCCCCCTCCCTTTCCATCTTCCTGTGATGGTTCCGATTCTTCTTCTCATCATTGTCACAGATGTCATAGACATACATCTAAGAAACATTTCCTTAAACTAGATGTAAAGTTTGACTTGCCTATGTATGCTGGAGAATGTGATGCAGAAGCTCAACGATTGGATTAGGCAGATTGAGGTCTACTGCCAAATTCAATAGATCAAGGAAGATGAGGCAAAGATCCATTTGGCATCGCTTCGACTGAGTGGCACCGCTCTCGTTCAGTGGGAGAGCAGATTGCAAGACATAAAAAAATGTGGGTAACCTTCTTTCCTCATGGTCAAATTTTGTTTCTTCATTGAAGAATCAGTTTTACCCTCTGCAATATAACACCTAAGGCAAAGAAAGGGTCAAAATTTGCAAAACTTCACCGAAGAATTTAGGAAACAAGCATTGAATTTGAGCATTCCATTAGATCCACTAGAGATTGTAACTAAGTATATCGATTCCTTACATAGTTACATAAGACATTCATTACTATTGTTCGAGCTTGCTACTATCGATGAGGCCAGTGTGAAGGCCATGCATCTTGAGAGAAAGGGGACACATGAACAAAATGACCACCCAAAAGGATCTGTAATCGCCAAGAGAAGAGAGGCAAATGCCTCTTGTACACATTGTGAGAAAGAGGGACACGATGAAGAGAATTGTTGGAAACTGCACCCTGGGCTAAGGCATAAGAAGAATGACAGAAAGGAGAGGCAGAAGAAAATTGCCACCATGCGACAAGATCACGAGTCTGAATCAGAGGAAGTTGAGAAGGTCACAACTGCGGGATTTGCATGAGGTAGACCAATTGACCTGGGGTTAGATTCTAGTAACGAAACAAAGAATGCAGCTCTTAGGATCGTAACAGATGGACCCGTTGATTTGGGTTCCGATTCGGGCGATGAAACAAAAATTTCAATAGATATTGTACCAAAGGTGAAAAGGACACCCAATGTGGCATGGCTTCAGGAACTTGAGGAGATCAACCAAATCATTCAAGTAGAGAATACTGAGCTAAGGAGACTCCTATAGGAAGCATAAAAGGAGAAATAAAGGTTGCTACTCTAGTTGCAAATCTAAGTACAAGGCCTTAGAAAAACTATAGCATAACCACCTAGAGGTAAAAAGTGACTCTTCAGTTTTAGGTACCTTTCCTAATGATGATTTTGCTTCTTTTGAAAAACATACTACAGGTATCAGATCCAAACTGTTGAAGAAAATGGGGTATCAGTGGAAGGGCCTAGACATTAATGGACAGGGCATCACAAACCCCATCAAAGTGGAGGAATTGCCTTGTCATGCAGGACTCATGTATGTCAGGAAGGAAGTTGGAGAATGCTCCAAAACAACCAGCGACCCACCAATAACAGATGATGAGTGAACCTCATCACATTGCAGTGACAATGAGGGATCCATGAACACTTATTAGAGGCACATCAGGAGAAAGTGTTCCGAGACGATCTAGAAAGTTTGGAAAAGGAAGAATCATTGCAACAAGGATGAACATCAGAACCTGCATGCCAAACACTTCAGGCCCAAAAAGCACCCATTAAGGATCCAGTCATTGAGGATATTCCACAAGCAAATCCACCATAGGAAGATGACCTATTTAATTTATTAAGTAAAAGATGGTTTTTTTTAGATAGTAGCTTGTTATGGCCACGATTTGTAAATCATGCATTACAAGTAAATGTAAAAAGTGATGATGTGTTTTCCATCACTCCAAAATGAAATGGTGATGTTTGTGGCCTTTTATTATGAGTAGTTTGGGTATTGGTTTCTATCATGTAAAACTTGACCGAAGAGTGTGTGTTACAAAATCTTGGCTAGTGTGGGGTTGTTTGTCGTGTATGATTTGTATATGATTGCAAAGGACGTACCAACTTTGCGTGCAGGTGGTTGAAAGTATGGCTTGGCGAGGACACAAGCAGTGTGTTGGATGTGTTAATGCTTTTGGTGGAGTACATTCATGTGGGCTTCAAAAGAATGCATCCGAGTAAATCTCGGTGGATGGAGAAACAAAAAGTGAGGGAGCAATTTCATTGCTTGCCAATTGATTGAAATGGATTTTGGTGGTCCAAAAGCTCTTAGTGAGGAGGATTGATCCAAGTGGATCTCTAAAAAGAACCAATGGCACGGTAAGAAGGCTCAAAACTCAAAGTGGCATAAACTCTATAAACTTAGCATCGGATCAAAGTTCTCATCATCCTGATTCCAATGGTGTGAATGACACTCAAATCTGAGCTCGTATGAAGAAGTTAGAGCAAGTCAAAGTTTATGTTTGACCTGGACAAGTGGCAGGAGGAGATGATGTGGAAAAACTTCAGTGAATGGGGAAACTCCAAGCGACAGGTCACCATTGGTCCCACATTTTTCTTATCGCAAAAGTTTGAGGTTAGTGGTTTCAAATCGGCCCTAGGCAAGAAAAGTTGTGATGCGATAATCGCAAAAGGCAAGTGTTTACGAAGCAGCCCCAACAAGATCGTGGTTGCTATTGCGATATCGCATATCGCGGATCGAAGGAGATCAAGTGCTTACGAATCGGTGCCCAACAGAGTTTGTATGCGATGCGATATTGCATATCCCAATCGCAGAGGGAAGAGTTTTACGAATCAACCTTGATAGAGTCTACTTGCGATGCGATATCACATATTGCAACCGCAAAGGGAAGAGCTTTACGAATCGGCCCCGACAAAGTTTGGATGTGATGTGATATCACACATCGCACCATGCAGTGTCCTAATAACCAGTACCACCCCAGTTCTGTTGATTGTTATTTGTGATCTCTATGACGATGGGTTATCAACGCCAATAAAGCTGTTGGGATTCAGGGAATACCCGATCCATGTGGAAACCTTGTTAAAGTGGTTTTTCTATGTTTGAATAGGTTTTGTTACCTGAGTATTATTTATGGACTCGAAAATCTATGCTGGAAACAAACCTGCCATCTAATACTTGTCATTTGTTGGGAACTGCCACGAAATTGAGGGGTTAGCCACCTAGTATATATATTGGACGGTTCGCATAGGAAAGGGAGGAGACTGGCCGATAGTTCAGAACATTGTAGGCAGCAGTAACTGGGTCTGGCAGTAGGGGCCAAAACCTTGCCTTGAGCAGCAGGGAGGTTCCGAGAAGGTGCAGAAAGCCCGATTATTTGAATTGGGTGTTCAGATAGGTGATTTTGCACGATTTTTCGCCAGGATTTCAGTGGTATTGTCTATTTCTGAGGTTAGGCTCTCCTGTTGAAATTTGGTACCGGAGGACAGGTGGTTCCCTTAGGCTTTGATCTTTGGCCTAGGGAAAAGTGTCCAAAAGATTTTAATTTTTCTCCTAAAGTGACTTTATAATTTTTATAAAGTTAAAATCTAATTTAAAAGTGACTTTAAGTAATAAAGTTACTAAGTCTAATTTTAAAGTGACTTTTATAAAGTCAATGAAAAATTAGAAAGGAAAAGTGACTTTGGAAATAAATGACTAAGTGGGTTTTTATTAAAGTGGGTGAATTAAAAAATAGAAAGTGAGATTTAAATGTGCATTTAATCTCAGCCATTGATCTAAATCTATTTCAGCCATTGGATTTAGAGATCACCTAAAAGTCACTTGGATCACCCAAAAGTCACTTGGAGTTATATTAAAGGAGGAAAAGATCATTCATTCTTTCATGAGCAGATTGGGAGAAGGAGAGCAAGAGAGCAAGGGAGATTTCTGGACAAGAAGGAGAAAGAGGCAGCAGTTTGGCACACAGACCAGGCAGCTCTTCAGCAAAATCAGAACAGTAGAAAGACAAGCAGAACAGCAGCAAGAACAAGCAGAAAAAAGTTGATCTTTTGCTGAAATTTTCTTGCTGTAAAAAGACATTTTTCAGAAATAAAGAAGAGCTCTCAAACTGGTTTTCCCCAAGAGTTGTAGGGGGTTTTTTTAGGGTCACGTTGACCAAAAATATCAGTGTTTTAATGGCTGTTTATTACTGCTGATTTTTATTTCTGCAATTTCCAGCATTCTGTAAAATTTCCAGAATTTGTGTTTTCAGCAAATTTATTTATTTTTTTTCAGCTTGTTGAATGTATGGTTATGGGAAAGGGCATTTAACTACATGGGAGAAATAAGGAGAAACTAAAAACCGGTGTGGAAAAACAGAAATTTTAACATGGTATCAAAGCTTGAGTGCTGAAGGACAGTTTGGGAAAGCAAAAGGAAAAATTACAGCTGCTGATTTTTCACTCAGAAAATTCCAGCAAGCTGATTTTTCATAAACAGCAGGTTTTATCTTTACTATAGCAGTGCTATTTTCAGTTTTAGGACAGCAGGATGTCATTGGGATTGAGGGTGGAGGATAGGTTGGATGGGCATACAAATTACAGCATTTGGAAGGAGAGAATCCAGAGTATCTTTGAGGAGGCAGAAGTCTGGGATATCATGGTGCATACCACACAGACCCCTGTTGTTGTGGCTACTGATGCT
>APFE031722778.1:0-20247 GCA_000404065.3 Pinus taeda
AAATAGAAATATATGGTTGCAAGAAATCACAAAAATAGTGCTACTGGAGAGGAGAATAGAAACATCGGAGGCTCAGAGATTGGCACATAGAGCTTAATGAAATCAAGTGAAAGTTCCAAAACTGTACCATTAGCTAGAAGAGATTAAAACATTAGAAATTCTTGACCCATGGATAGGTGAATCCTCCCACGATTCAATATTGAGTTGCTCTATCTTTTTTTGAAAAAAATGAAACCTTCTTCCACAAATAGGGCCTTCTTAGATAGAATATCCACATGATTGTTCCATTCCTGATGAACATGCTAGAACGAGAGAAAAATATTTTTTCTTTTAAGTTTATGATATTTTACTACCAATATTGCAAATTAAAAGCCTCAATTTTATGCCTCCCTGTTATCCAATCAATGATGCACTTGGAATCCCCATAAACTTGCATAGTATAAATAGTTAAAAGAGAGGAAAATAATAATGGCATCAAGTATCCAACAATTTTTTATTTGGTGTTTGTGCCATTACCCATATTAAGCCAAATATGGAAGGAGAGATCCCCTTGGAATATTAATTGAGCGCCTCACTTGCACCTCCCATCTTGAGCTGCGCCATAAAAAAAACCAACATACAAGATTGTGAGCTCATAGGAAAATATAAAGTATGGCATGATTTTAATTTTTGTGGCCTTAAGAAATCCTTAAAAAAACCAAGGATTTGAATTGTAATGATAGGCTTACAAATGAAATGATTTTCAAATAGAAGCTTGTTGTAGACCTTCCATATTCCCTAAGATATAAAAATAGGGAGAGATTTGAAAACTCCGATCTTAGAATACAACCCATGGAGATAGGAATCAAAAGAAGAATATGGATTGTTAGCTTATATATTTAGGGACAATACAACATCATTCAAGAGAGTTATAGAGAAGGAATAATTGAAGAACAAGTGATCTACATATTCATTCCCTCTCAAACAAAATCTGCAAGCATTAGGACTCGTGAAACCTCTATAGGATAAGTTATCCCAAGTGAGGATACATTTCTCCAGAGAAAGCCAAACAAAACATCTTAGTTTTGGCGAATGAGCCCATGAAAAAATCTTTGTATGCCACCAACAATTTTTTTCGTCCATAGACAAGGCATAAATGGAGTCATAAGCCTGGATGGTTGTAACTTTCCCCGACAAAGTGTTCCAACTCCATACAATGAATTCTTTTCCATCTTTGAGATAATGCCCATTAGATGAAAACCTTGAGATGAAAGTATCTCATTCGACAACTAGAGGACCCTGAAGACCCAAAACATAAGAAATTTTCTAGCAACAAGGTGATATAGACAGGGAGCTTGATGAGGAGGCATGGCATAGCCTACAGATGCTAGAATCATTGAGGATGGATATGAGCTTTAGGGAGAGCTTGTAGAAATTGTTTCACCCAATAAAATGGTCCTTTCCTAGAATAGCCTTGTGCCAATTTCCCACCTTCTAGGATGGCCATTTGGAAATCTATGGAAAAGCCTCCTTAAGACCCCTCCAAGTAGTAGACCTTAGAAGATAATGTTGAAAATGCAAGGTCCTCAACCATTCAGGGAAATAATTGTTATGGAGATATTTTTCAATTATAATCCAACTTCAAATGCCTATTTCTGTGAAAACCCACAGAAATATTTTCATAGCAAAGGTAAGGCTAAACCAGTGGAGGTTTTTAAGGCCCCAACCCCCATAGATCTTTGGTTGTGATAGAAATTTCCACTTGGCCAGATAGAATCCAACACAAATTTTATTTCCAGACGAAAGAAATTTAAACACACTGTGCCGGATTATCCTGATGGTTGATTTGGGAATCTTTTAGGGTAAGTCAATAAAACGGTATGCTTTCCATAAGATATTTAACCACTCTCATTCGGCAACTCGAAGACTACCACCTATAGCACAAACTTTTAATCCTAATATCAACCTTATTGTTGAACCATGACCAATCTTTTACTTGGTAGCAGTTTGGATGAAGATAATTACCTAGATAGATGAAGTCGAGGTATAAAGCTGCCACCCTGGATGGAACAAAAGGTGTGATGGAATCGATGATCTACACCTGTATATTTTTTTAGAGAAAGGATGATTTATGGAGGTGGATCTCCATCCCCATCAAAGAACATAAGGTAATGAATATACTATGAAAATGTGACCATTCAAAAACCGTTCCATTCCTAAAAACAAAAAAACCATCCACAAATAAAAGATGAGTTAAATACAACAACTTTATTACTTTGACCCTTTTATTTGTCCATCAGATTTAACCTTTGATATCATCCTACTGAGACCCTCGATAATAAGAAGAAATAAGATGGGTGATAAGGGACAACCTTTTCTAAGGCCTTTGTAACAAGAGAAAAAAGAAGAAGGGGATTCATTTACAAGGACAAAGAAGTTTGTAGAAGTGATGCATCCCATGATCTAATTAGTAGCGTTTAAGTCCAGAGTTGTATGAATGAGAAACATCCTAAGAAAGTCCCAATTCATCCTGTCATAAGATTTGACCAAGTCCATTTTGAGCATCATGGCACTACTCTTTTTAGTCTTCATGGAATCCAAGGCTTATTGATTTGCTCTAGTGGCATCATGAATTGTGCGCCTAAGAAGGAAACTGAATTGTTTAGGAGATATAAGTAAGGACAGTAATTTTTTAGTCTATATGAAATGACTTTGGAAATAAATTTGTATATGAAGTAACATAGAGATATCAACCTAAAATCATTAAAGTTCAGGGATTTGGAGAAGTTGGGAATAAGAGAAATGAATGTGGCATTGATTTTTCTAGCCACCCTCTCCATTTTCCTCATCTCTTCCACCACCTGTAGAATGTCATTTCCAAACAGGTCAAAAATTCCAAAAATAGTTTAACAATCTACCCCTTGAGGCCAAGACTCTTGCCCTTAGCAAAGGATTAAATAAAACCCTTAATCTTATCCAGGGATATAGGACCACCCTTACCTGTAGAATCTTCCTCCGAGAAGAGATGAGGAAAATGTTGGATAAGTTGGATCTAGTCCTAAATCACATTGATACTAGGATTATAAACTAGAAAAATCTGCCTTAGCAGCCCTTTCCAAATCTCATTGGGAGTAATAAGAGTTTCCTATTTCATCATTCAAGTCCCATATGGAATATTTATTGCTCATATGGTTAGAAAATCTGTGGAAAAATTTAGTATTTCCATCCCCTTCCCTTACCCAAATTTCCCTTATTTTTAAATGCCACCTCTCCTCTTCATCCTTAAATAAATGTTCTCTCCTTTCGGTCAGGGCACATAAATGTCCTTTAATGGCCTATTGAAAACTTGAGGATATAAAGGAATTTTGTGAGAAATAAAAAATGATTCAATTTCTTCCAATTCCCTTCTTTTTTCAATATTATGGACTCTAGCCCATTGTTTAACACATATTTTCATTTCTCACATTCTATATGACCAGGAATCTGTTGTTGACATCGATGGGTCCACTATGGTTTTGTTCCAACAAGAGTTAATCAAAGATATGAAATAATTCACCTTGATCCAAGAGTGATTAGATTTGAATGGGTATTTCACCGAAGCGTTAAACTCCGGCTGTAGAAAAATCAAGAAATAGTCAAATATGTCCTCCGGTTGGATCCTTGAGTGGAATTTACCCAAAAAATCAACCATGAAGTCCACCATAAATAAAATAGTCTAATCACTTGGAAATTCCCATATCACCCACCTCTCATTATTCTAGATAGCAACAATGGGAATGGGGCATACATATAAGAGTTTTGAGTCATGAATAAGTTGGGATATGAATGGAGCCAAAGAATCACTTCTAGCATTGACTACCCAAATCTCACAAGATGAGGTGGTGAAATTAATATCTCCAACAAAGATAAGAGATCACTCCCGAAGTATACCACTTTCACATGATTGACCCAAAAATAGCTCTTTGTCCTCATAAGGTCCATAAAAATTCATTAGAATGACCAAGCGATCCAAACCTTCGAGTTGTCCCTCTAAGATAATGCCCTCCAAGGAGGAGTAAGAATGGACGAATGCATCACAAGGGTTCCATAGGACAAAGATCCTGCTAAAGCGGCCCACAACACCTATCGAGCAAATGCACTAACTAGGGAAAATTTTAAGGAGTTCCTCTCCAGCATTTTCACTAAGGACCATGGTTTCCTAAAAGAAGATAACGGAGGGATGGTGGGAGTTGATCAGTCAGTCAAGAGCACACTTTTTGGGAGGTCCGCCAACTCCCCTAATTATTAGGGACATAAGAATCACAATGAAACTTTGTTGGAGGGCATCTCCGCTCTAAGGGCCTTGGAGAATATAGGAGAGCTCATATTCTCCAAGAAGAGACCACCCTAGATGGCCCTCTCTCGAGCTAACTCTTTTTTATTTTTCCTTTTCTTTATGATAGTGATTTTTTTGAAGGACAATAGAGATTCTTCCTAAGAAGGTGCACAGGGATTCAGGGATGGGAAGGTTGAAATAGATGTAAGAAAAAGGTATGATTTGTATGAGGAGTCCAGAAGGAGTGGGGCATTAATAGAGGATCCCGAGCCAAGACCTTAGAGTTTCAGTTGGAAGACCTATCCTACTGGCTAGAGTTTATGTTTGAAGGGGTATTTTTGGAACATACGATGTTAGATTGAAACAATGAGGATTGAGGAATACTCAATAACAAGGATAGTATTGATGTAAGAAAAACTAAAGGATGGAGAGTTATATGAAGGAATATAACATGGGTGAAGGGTGGAAATTTTTTCATATAAGATTCCATGATATTTAAATTTGAAGATTCAAAGGAGGCTTTCCAAGAAGGCATAAAACCATTTAAAGCTAAATTATCTAGAAAATTTATGTCTTATGTTGAGAGAGATTCGATAAGATTACCTACGACATTAGAGGATGAGGCCGAAGAGATCCAAATAGAGAGATATGGTAGGTTTCACTAGTAGAAAAGAACTATGAGGAGTCATTTTTTCTTATGGAGCATCTGAGATCCTCACATCCTCAAAAGGTGTGATCCCGTCCCTAGAAATAAGGCCTGATGACTTAAGAGGCAAGTCTTCCACATTTAGAGCACCAACAAAATATTTGTCCTGATAAGAAGCCCCAATTCCAAAAGAGCCATTGGTAGATAACTCATTTGTCGTCGGAGGAGGAATCACATTCTTGGCCAAACCACTGGATGGAGTCCACCTTAAAAGAGCCATCACAATTTCTCGCTAAACCCCCAAACCCTCACCACCAAGAAACCTGGGAGACACATGACCATTTTCACCACACATGATCTCAGAAACACAAAATGCCTTGATATACCTGATATGTCTACATTGGGAACATCTGAAAAGAACTTTCCAAAAGTAAAACATTTGGAAGAAAGATGAATCCCCAAGTGAAATTTCAATTTTAGTTGAGAGACCCTGCTTCAGGTCCATCTCAACCAAGACACATAAGATACTTTTGTCATATGATATCAAGGACATATCTTCAAAATATATGAACCTACCAATGCTCATTGCAATGTGGATGACTATTTGACGAGTCCATAGTTCAAGTGGAAAACCGACTAACTTTACCCAAAGGTACTAAGTTTTTGGCTTATCTTTGATTTGATTAAACCTTGCATGCCATCTCAGAAGCCAAAGATAACCCCTAGTGATAACCCAGGGTTTCTAAAGAACCATATTCACATCCTCTTAATCTAGGAAGTGGAAATGTAGCTAGTTTTTCATGAGAAAACTTATGGACGAAGTTGTTGGACATTGGATAAACCAACACTCCCCATGTGTTTCTCAACATGGATTAACCGCCTCATGTGGATCCTTATCTTTGGCAATGTGATCGTTGACTAACACCTGCGGGTTTTGGTCTAACAAGAGTTGTGATTCCCAACAAGTGGTATCAGAGTGAAGGTCACAAGTTTGATACACACTCGCCTCATGTTGGGGGAGATTGTTGGACATTGGATAAACTAACACTCCTCATGTGTTTCGCGATATGGACTAACCACCTCTCATGGATCCTTATCTCTAGCGATGCGATCATTGACTAACACCTACAGGTTTGGTCTAATGACAAACGTGATTCCTAACAAATGTGTAGCCGAGGAGGGGTTTCCAATGGGTAGACAACAAAGAATGGATATGGTCTTTTGATAGAGAAATTTAGTAAAAAATTCCAATTAGGTCTCGAGATGACAAGCATTGGACCCTACTAGTGTCAATATCACATCCCAGAGTGAGCATCATTTTTTCTCCTCGAACACAAAGTGGTTTTGGGCCTGAGATAGCTAGGGCTTGGAAGCCTAAGGGAGGGAAAGAGGAGGAGGAGAAAGATCCTAACATCTAATGCCCTCACCTATAGAAATCTGATCCTTACAACCATGAGTGCCACCCGAAGGAATTTCCAAAGCACACTTTTCCATGTGCAAATAAACAACACAGGATAAGACAAAAAACTAAGCATATATGTGGGATAGAAAGCAAAAAATAAAACAGAAACACAACCTTTGACAAAGAAACAAACGTCGGAAAAAACCCTATAAAGCCAAAAAAATGTTTCAAAAAATAAACCTTAACCCAACACTTACACATCATCAACAACAAACCCATTATTTTCCATTAAAAAAATCTCCTGCCCAAATCCTCCAAATTTCAAACCATTCTCTACCCAGATCCTCGACTTCCTTTTACGTCCCTTCATCACTATTTGTTACCCAAACCACAAATGTACATATTTCTTTCCTAATTCAATTAGTAAATGTGCAAAATGGGGTATGTTAACGTTTGATGCTAACATTTAGCCACTTATTTTATTTTACATTATTGTTCTCCTCTTTGGCGAAGATACTTTCCAAAAAAGATGATATAAATGATGATGCTCAGTGTTAATTTTGAAAGATATTATTATTAAAGTAAATGATGAGACGTATATATCATTATTATTATGGCTCATGACATTGATACATGGTTTAATTAGCTAATATATTATTATTTAAATATTTGATATATAGTTTAATTAGTTAATATATCATATATATCATTATTATTATGGCTCAGAACATTGATACATAATTTAATTAGCTAATATATTATTATTTAAATATTTGATATATAATTTAATTAGCTAATATATCATTATATTGATAGTTTATTTTCCAATAATTTTATTATTAAAGTTATAATGATTGTTTTTTCTCTTTTAAAGAAATAAATCAACTTCTCTCATAGCTTTGAGGGTTAATGAGGTTGTTGGTACCAGGCTAGCTTGCAAGTATGGGCATTTAAGACTTAACAAAACTTGAAACTAATACAACAATATTCATAGGCACGAAGTCATTACAAAAATATTTATCAAAGCATTATAACTCATCATGTTACTAGTAGAGATTTGAACCTAGGTGACAAAGATAATAACCATTCCATCCACTCAAAATAATCCCAATTAATAACTATATAATTAATTTGATATAAAAAAATGCAATTAATTAAATTATATATATTAAAAATTATCAAAATATTTTAATAACTAATTAAATAGCAATATATTAGTACAACCACATTAATAAATGTGGTTGATACACGTCGTAGGCATATAGGTAAATCTTTCACCAACATATATAAACTCAAATCCTAAAAATGCTATCCAATTTTAAACTTGATAAGTAATTTGAGAAATAAGATATTTTTTTTAATTAAATGCAACATTTAAGCACTAAAAAGTAATAATCATTTGTTAATCATAATATTTATAATTGCAATTTTCCATTCACAACATTCCATTTAACAATGATTACAATGATATTCAGAACATATTAAATCCTAACACATGTCATTAAAAAAGCTTACACTCTAACTTCTCCAATAATCTTGTGGCTAAAAGAATGGGTCATGATGGGTTTACTCTGCATTAAAATACATATGTTCTATAAAGCTAGCTTATATTTTGCATGGTGCACAAAATAAAGCTACCCTAAGTGAAATTAATGTGAAACAAAGCATAAACCCATAATGATTGAAGTCCAAAATACGTGAAGATCCATCCCAACATATTTAGATGTTAAATGATAATGTCTCATATTTCTTGAATTTTTCATTTATTAACATAGACACAGTGCTCTACAAAAACATAGAAGCCAAAGTTCAACAAGAAAAAATTAAGAAATTCAGTGTTACAATTTAGTATTACCAGAGTAGGAATCCGCTACATGTAAATCAATTGAAAGAAATAATGGATTAGATGAGCATTCAAAGATTGTACATATCTAGGGGTTCTCGGGTCGCCTCATCCCACAAAATTCAGAGGTTGTCTCGAAAATATAATCTGTACTCTTTTGTGGAGTAATATTAACATCATTCCAAGAGGGATCTAATCCAATCTGATCTAATTCTAGTCACATTGAAACATATATCGCATTGTAACGAAATCAAACTATCTGATTCCAATCAAGTTAATGGTTACTTAACAAATGGATAAATAAATCGTATTTAAATTTACTAAGTTCTTATGGGTTTTGAAACTGAAAACTTGTTCAAGTACTTTTCATATCACTTGCTGAATGATGTATTAGACTAAGAATATTATCTTAAAATTAAATCTTGTCTATTTATTTATTTACAAAACAAAATTCCTCAAATTCAATTTCAATATAAATCATATCTACAACTTAAAAGTAAAATTATAAATAATTATGCATAATCTCTTTTATTAAAATATTATTCTTTATATTTTTTTGATTTTGATGTTTATAAAACATTATTTAATGAATCTTATATAAAACAATCATCCATCTCATATAGTCTTTAGTATTATATTATATTATATTATATTATATATATAAACTAATAATCCTTAACTTACCTAGTAAGTTAAAGTTTATAAGAAGTAAATTCTGTCGGTATTAATTACCACTCAAATATATCTCGATTGGATTTTTCAAATTTTACATCTATTACCATTGTTAAGGAGATCTCATGGAAGTTGTGGTATTTATGTTTTTGATGATGATACACCATTGAACCAGGTGATTAATTTTTTTTTTTCAATGTACCAAACTTTAATTAACAACATACTGGTCATTGTCAACATAATGCTCAAATGGTGATAGTTGTAACCAACAATAATATGATACAACTATGATAATCGTAATGAGGCCAACAACTAAAGGACATAAATAATGCATTGCTAAAAATCAATACATGCTGGTATACTTGCGTTGTCAATAAATGTCACATTATATAATTGTTGTTATATTTATGTCCACATCCCAATAGATCAAAATCAAAGGCGATCTTGTAAAAAGTAAGATGGAAAACTTTCTGTGCGTGGCAAATGTGAAATTGAAAAAAAATATATATTTTTTTATATAATTGATAGGCGTAATTGATAGACGAAATTTTAGGAAATAATTTTTTTTAAGAAAAGGAAACTATATTTTTAAATAATTTATAGGCTTAGTTTAACATATTGAAAAAATGACTCTTTTCACAATATATCTTATGGATTTTTCATGGTGCTAAATCCATATATACATTCAAAAATGTATTTTAAGTAACAAAAAATCACATTCTTCCTTGAAATTGTATCGTCTGATTTAGATGCAAAAAGTGATTTCGTCTATAAATTGACTATGCCTAATTTATATATTCATATATAATATTTAATGTTAAATAGTAAAAACTATTTTATAAAATTAAGGAAAAACAAGCTTACAAGTGAATGAGAACGAGACACTTAAAATCTTAAGGATTTGATAGATTGGTGGCCATCTAGGATGGACTCCTTGGGATTAATGATACTAGGAATGTGCAAAGGCAATATTATTTTTTCACTATTGATTATTGTTTTAAAATATCTATCAAGGCTTGTGCAATGGTATAAATACTTTTTATTCTTTTTTTTTCTTTTGCATTTTGCCAGTTATTTACCTTTTCCTTGCTAGGGACTATATCATTCGCCTCACGTCAAAGTCTATTGATTATCGATTATTTTGCCGAGTTTTTTTAACTTTAACCGAAGTTTTGGGAAAATGCTGAATATTCCTATTTTCCCTTAAATTCAAAAATAATTTTCTAATTTCTAGAAATCTAATTTTTTATTTTTTATTCACTAAGCGATTTATGTGACACCCTTGGTGGAGAGCAATTTATTTTTAGTATTTATTAGTACTTGACAAATCATTTTTAAATTAATAAAAAAATAATTTTGTAAGTGACCATTTCATCGATGAGTGCTCTAACACTAACACTGTTATGCTTGATGTTCCTAGTGTTCTGCCCAATGTTGCCAAGATTGACGGGGTTGCAAGTCGATTAAGTAAGCGGGGGGGGCGCTAAAAAACTATACAGAGGAATCTTGGCTAAGTGCATTTGTAATTTGACATTTGTCAATTAAATAGTTATTAATCAATTCATTAATTAATGAGTGGTTTTACCTTATTAAAGTTTGTGTGCGAGGAAGAAGTGTTGTGCGGGGGAACAAGCGGGCAGAGCAAGGAAAAACAACTTTGTCCCAGAATGTTTGGTAACTCTACATACATTCCCCCTCCGCTCACTTTGTTACATATCTCCCCCCCCACCACACAACACTGCATATTATTCAACTAAATAGTGGTTTTGGCTTATTAAAGCTTGGCGAATGAAAATTTTGGTTTACATGTACATTTTATTTTATATCAGAATGCAAAGGAGTTCTAGCAAATTAATGAATCCCTAAATACTAGTTTCTTCTGCAATGTTCCATTTTCACACTACATATCAATTGATTAATTAGAAGTGTTTTGCAGGGGAACATGTGTGTGGAGCAAGGAATATAAATTTTGTACTGGAATGTGTTGTTATTGATGCAGACATGGCTGGAGATCTGGATCAGAGAAGATCTACAAGTGGGTATGTGTTTAACCTATTTGGAGGTGCAGTTAGTTGGATGAGTAAGAAACAATTTGTAGTGGCACTATCAACTACAAAGGCAGAATACATGGCATCCACTCATGCAAGCAAGGAAGCAATTTGGTTGCAGAGATTATGTTCAAGTATGGGGTTAATACAGGGAGCTATAAGGATAGACTTTGATAGCCAAAATGCAATTTTCTTGGCAAAGAACCCTGTTTACCATTGAAAGAAAAATCTCATTGATGTTCTTTATCACTTTGTGAGGGACGTGATAGAAGACAAAAAGGTGTTGCTGGTAAAGTTGGGAATTTGAAGAATACTACAGATGCATTGACAAAATCTGTGAGCTCTGAGAAGTTCTCTTGGTGTAGAGAAACAATGGGCATTACAGGGCTAGGTAAATGAATAAGCTCTCATGTGACCCCCTGTGGAAAGAAAAAAACAAGTGGGAGAATGTTGGGTTGTGTTATATTCTTTCCATGACTAGCCTCCTTAGTTAACCGCAAGGTCAGAGGTGGGGCAGAGCCCACCCTTCATTGCACTTATTGCGCAGCGGGGGGGTCACAGGGGGTTTGAGGTGGGCGGGTATCCCCCCTCTATAGGGTCCAGGGTAGCGCTCCGAGGAAAATTTTGTTAGACCCTATATTAGGTGGGGCGAACCTACGTATGGTTTTGTGCATGATTTTCGCACATGGTTTTAGGCGCAATGGTTTTTGGTCCATGGTATCGGATGCTTCAACATGTATATATATGTATTGTAACATTGAAAGGAACATAATGAAAAATCAATCTAGTAGTCCTGGTTTTGGTATTTAGGGGAAAATATTTGTGTATATGTGTTTTATGTGTTATGCTCTTGCATTGTTTATTTTCTTTGTTTTAGAATTTGTATGTAGGTAATTTCTGTACGGGGTTGAAACCTACACAGACAACTAGTTCCTTCTTTTGCGACATCATATAACCTTCAGGAGCTATGCTAGTAGATAAAAACCGAATGACATATGCAAAATTCTCATCCACAACCTTAACAACAAAGAGTTATTGATCAGGTAATCCTTCTTCAATATTTGTAGGCTCTTCACCATTTTCGATCCAAAAAAGGTGGTCTAGATTTAAGACATCTGTGGTTTATATCTTTTGATTTAGTTACCTGAGAATCCACAGTAAAAACCATTTTCCATCAACGTTTCAAATCCCAACCGGGATCCATCATCAAGACTTCTTGAATGTTGATAGTAGAAGAGCTTAAGTGAGGGATTTAAATAGTTATGAGAAGAGTAGATTTAAGGATGAGAAGAATGTCGACTTGTTTAATAATATTAATTGTAGTTTTTGAATAATTTTTTATTAAATACTGATGAGTTAATCTATTAATTTAAAGTATTAAAAAATTATTTTTATAATCCTTAATCTTAATATCACTAGACCTTGACAATATAATTAATAATTAATATTAATAATTAAGATAGTAATCATTATTATAAATATTTACTACCAAATGTTTAATTTTTATTAATTAATTAATAGACTTATTAATAGATCTTAAATAATAATTAATAATAACTATTATACTTTGTTATAGTAGATACTATCATATAAAAATATAATAGTTATTATTAATTATTATTTAAGATCTATTAATTAATTAATAAAAAATTAAACATTGTAGTAAATATTTATAATAATGATTACTATCTTAATTATAATATTAATTATTAAGATTATTGTCAAGGTCTAGTGATATTAATATTAAGGATTATAATAATAAATTTTTAATACTTTAAATTAATAAATTAACTCATTAGTATTTAATAAAAAATTATTCAAAAACTACAATTAATATTATTAAACAAGCCGACATTCATCTCATCCTTAAATCTACTCTTCTCATAACTATTTAAATCCCTCATTTAAGCTCTTCTACTATCGACATTCAAGAAGTCCTGATGATGCATCCCGGTTGGGATTTGAAACGTTGATGGAAAATGGTCTTTACTATGGATTCTCTGGTAACTAAGTCAAAAGGTGGTCTAAACAAGCATTCAATCTCCCGGGCTTCACTATGACTTCAAAATCATATCCTTGGGAAAGGAGAAACCATCTACAAATCCCCCCCCCCCCCCAACACAGCCTTATTAACAAGGTACTTCAAAGCAGAATGATCCTTGTACATCTTAAAGTGCATACCTAATAGATAATGCATGAAATTTTGTAGTGCATAAACTATGGCCAAACCTTCACACTCTATAGTTGAGTAGTTCCTTTTGGCCTTAGATAGTTTCCAGTTGGTGAAGGAAATTAGGTGATCGATATATCCTACCCCTGGTTGTGTTAAGATGACTCCCAAATCTATGCAAGACGCATCCACATGCACATGAAATTTCTTCTTCCAATATGGGAATACTAGGATTGGTGTCGTAACCATCTTCTCTTCAAAGTATCTAAGTTCTTCTGATAATCATCATCCCAACAAAACGTAACATCCTTCTTAAAACTTCTCTGTGGGCGTAGTGATCTACGCATATGCCTTAATGGACTTCCTATCGTACCCGGTATGACCCAATGTCGCGTGTATCTGCTTTACATTCCTAGGGGGGCTCTAGATTGATAATGACGACAATCTTAGTAGGGTCTACCATCAATCCATGCTTACAAACGATGCAGCCTAACAATATTTTGTAAGACACACATAAAATTAATTTCTTCAAGTTCAGAGAGATATGGTACTTCCTAGAGGTATACAACATTAGGTGCAGACTAGAAACATGCTTCTTGACCAACCCAAACACTATCCAATCATCAAAGTAGACTTCCGAAAACTTATGAATGAACTCCTTGAACACCACGAAAACCACCCTAAAGAAAATTGTAGGAGCATTTTTGAGGTCGAAAGGTATAAATGTATATTGGAATGACCCCCATTTGGTAGTGAAAGTAGTCTTGCTTCTATCCTCTAGTACGATCTTAATTTGGTGGTATCCCAAGAATCCATTCATAAATGAGTAAGCTTCTTGTCCACCAACATTCTCGATAACTTCATATGTAAACGACGTTGGGAATGAATCATGGACACATCCATCATTTAGCTTCCACAAATCTATGCAAATCCTGGTATCGCATTTTGTTTTCTTCTCTTGGAAAACCATTGGACTGACCCACTCAGATTCCTCTACAGGGTCGATTATTTTGGCCATGATCATTTTATCGAGTTCCTCTCATACCTTTTCCTTGTATTTGGGGTTCAACCAATATGGGTGCCACTTAACTGGCTTCGCATCGGGTTTTAAATTGATCTTCATTACCCCTAAATCTCCTACTATCCCCTTCAAGTCAGAGAACTTGGTTGGAAATAAATCCTGATATTCATGTAATAATTCATCTACCTTATCGATTGTATCTTCATCTCAATAGTCACCAATTTTCATGAATTTTGGTTCTTCTTTTAAACCAATGTTCACCTACTTTGTATCAATTGCGAAATATCAGGGATCTCTGCACTAGGTCCCCCTACCTCGTATTGTCCCTCTGATTCAGGGATATTAATATTTTGCGGATACTCATCATGTAGAATTTTTCTACAAATCAACTAGCTTTGATACCATGTAGAACTTTTTCTACAAATCAGCTAGCTCCAATACCATGTAGAAATTTCCCACCTATAGATCACCTAGTAATGCAATGTACTAAAGCAAAAAATTTGACCTACTTCTACAAACAATTTAGCGAAAGCTTAATCAAACATGAAACATCAATAAGAACGCATATAACTGATATGGAGAAATCAATCACACATAACACAGAAGAATTTACCCGGGGAAAGCCTCAGCCTAAAACCCCATCTCTGTATTATCATACAAGTGGAAATATAGTTCAGATTATGCAAAGCCTTAACTCGGAAGCTATCCAGCTCTCAATACAATCCCTCTGCTGCTCATAGATAGTCAAAGGCTTCTCACAAACCTTCTTCTTTGCCCTCCAAACCTCCTATTTCCTTGTGCAGTTTCTTTGGGGTCCAGTGCTGCCCCCTGTATGAATTGGCCTCTTCAAACACTCACTAACCTTTGATCTAACTGCACAAACCTAAGAAGATAAATCCTCATATGGATGAGCTTCCTTTATAGGAAAAATATTCATCCAACTGATAATACACTGTCTCTTCTCTGACCTCAACTGGGTCTCTGATAGAACTGACATGCATCAGTTATCCATGAGTGAATACACAATTATAGTTGTCACATGCATACAAGCATCAACAAACTATATCTCATTAATTTAACAACATGTTAAATTAATCTAACTGAACTTGACTAAGTTAAACTAAGTCAACTAATCCTTTCAATATAGAACTCATCCTTAATTCCTCAATCAGTGGAGCAAATCAAGGACACATTCCCCAATCAGTGGAGAAATTATTGCATGTTCTCACAAAGACTTCAAGTTTGCTTTTCCTTAACTAATTAACTCATGGAGAATTAATTAATTAATATTCCAAACTGCTGGTAAGTCCAAATTCGAATTTACTTCCTATAGATAGACTAGGGACTGCTATAAATAGGAAGGGACCCAGAAATATTATTTTTAGAGGATGTTATTTTTAACAGTTTCACCTCTCACCCAAGATGGCCAAACTGCTATTTTTAGAAGATTTTTAGTACTTTCTAAATTTAGCATTTCTTGTTGCACACTTTTCAACACTCCCTCTCAACAAGAAAGGCTTCCTCTCAAACCTGATTCTGTAACTCTAGAATGTTTTGCATGCAACACATCTACCAAGTGCAGTCGCTCCAACAACACTTAGAACCAAAAAAAACTCCCAACTGACCACTCTGTTGGGCTAGAAACATACTCTGATGCTGAAGCTCTACCTGCTACTAACAAGTGCTCCCTCTTTGACCTCTGCACTACTACAACATCTCCATGCATCTCGCACCATTGCACCCTTCTCTATGCTACCCTGCACTGTGCAACACACTTGTGCCTCTCGCATTGCTACAACCTACATGCTCTATGCTATCTTGGGATTCCCTACATTATAGCTCTCTCTGCCACTCCATCGCATCTGTATCTACACAATCAATCAGTTCCTGCTACTCCACGCCGTGGCTCTCGTAGCAAGGTCTCATCCAAGAGGTTGGGTACCTCAAGGATCCTGCCCCTCCTCCTTGGGACAATCACTCTATATCGCCCCACCTCCTACCTGGAGGTATGGTTGCATTTGATCCCTCTGCCCACCTGGCTCGAAGTTTCCCCCTACTGGATGTCTCTGCATGAGTAGATGTCTCTACTCGATCTCCTCTCATCTTCCCCTGTTGTGGCTACTCCACAACCTCCTGAAGCTGCTGCACCAATCGTGGCTCCTCCACAATCATCTGAGACTTCTTCTGGCGCTGCATGTTGAGAGGTAATTTACTCTCCCTCTCAACCACCAAGTATCTAACCTTTGCCTTGCTCCTCAAGGCTTTTCATGCATCTTGTACCTCAAGTGCATACAAGTTCTTGGCTAGCACACCAATCTGTTTCATCTTTCCCGTTGTCACGAAATTTTCAGGAAAAAGAGCTGATTTTAAATCAGCGATATCTCCCTCATTCGAACTCTGCTTGAGATGATTTTATTATTATTATTATTTTGGGTATTTTTCCGCAAGGAATCTAATCTACTATTTTTTTCTTAAGAATTTGTACAAAAAATTTTAGATCTGTTGTGCAAACTCTTGGCCCAAAACTCAAAACTTTGAAATCTCCTCTCAGTATATTGTTCTCTCCTTGATCACCTTTGCTCCGATACCATGTAGAATTTTTCTACAAATCAGCTAGCTCTGATACCATGAAGAACCTTTTCTACAAATCAGCTAGCTCCGATACCATGTAGAAATTTCCCACTTGTAGATCACCTGGTAATGCAATGTACTAAAGAAAAACACTTGATCTACTTCTACAAACAATTTAGCAGAAACTTAATCGAACATGAGCAACATCAACAAGAACACATATAATTGATATGGAGAAATCAATCACACATAACACAGAAGAATTTACCCAAGGAAAGCCTTAGCCTAAAACCCCATCTCTATATTATCATACAAGTGGAAATATAGTCCGGATTACACAAAGCCTTAACTCAGAAGCTATCCATCTCTCAGTACAATGCCTCTGCTACTCATAGACAGTCAAAGGCTTCTCACAAACCTTCTCCTCTGCCCTCTAAGCCTCCTATTTCTTTGTGCAATTTCCTTGGGGTCTAGTATTGCCACCTATGTGAATTGGCCTCTTCACACACTCACTAACCTCAGATCTAACTGCACAAACCTGAAGGAGATAAATCCTCATCATGGATGAGCTTTCTTTATAGGAAAAATATTCATCCCACTGATAGTACACTCTCCCTTCTCTAATCTCAAATGGGTCTCTGATAGAACTGACATGCATCAGTTATCCATGAGTGAATACACAGTTAACTGAAAATAATAGTTGTCACATGCATGCAAGCATCAAAAAACTATATCTCATTAATTTAACAACATGTTAAATTAATCTAATTGAGCTTGAATAAGTTAAACTAAGTCAACTGATCCTCTCAATATAGAACTCATCTTTAATTCCTTAATCAGTGGAGCAAATCAAGGACACATTCCCAAATCAGTGGAGAAATGATTGCATGTTCTCACAAAGACTTCAAATTTTCTTTTCCCTGACTAATTAACTCATGGAGAATTAAGTAATTAATATTCCAAACTGCTGGTAAGACCAAATTTGAATTTACTTCCTATAGATAGACCAGGAACTGCTATAGATAGGAAGGGACCCAGAAATACTATTTTTAGAAGATGTTATTTTTAGCAGTTTCACCTCTCACCCAAGGTGGCCAAAATGCTCACTGGCCAAACTACTATTTTTAGAAGTACTATTTTTAGTAGTTCTATTTTTAGCACTTTCTAAATTTAGCATTTCTTGTTGCACACTTTTCAACACATTAGCTTCTTCCGTTGTAACATTGTAAAATTCTAGAGCATGCTACAGCTGCGTACTCCAGTCAGGTTGTACCCACATGAGAGGTTCGATGGGTGTTCAGAATATTGTTGCTTTAATCTCTTGAAGCACTTCAGCAATGCATGCAAACTTATCTTCAAAACTGGACGTGAGAAAGAAACTTTCTTTCATCTCATCCTAGTCAACAGTTCCATGTCATAGGTTTGTTTCTAAATACCAATTCTTCGGGATAACATCCAAGGGATGAATGAAGATACGCACCCACTCAGGTTGAGGTATTTCACCCCACACCTTAGTCCACCACGCCAAATGTTCACGTGGATCATCATTCCCTGTGTATTTTTCAGTGAGTTAGGTGTTCGTGTAGCCAAATCTTAATTGCATCATTCAAAGATATTTCTTCCATTCAACAAAATTATCCCTTTGCGTACCCCACCATCTTCCAAGCATAGCTCTTAACACTAGATCTAAGGCTTGGAACTGATGTTTCTCTAGTACATCCATTTCAAACTATTCAAGAAATATATTGACATCACCCAAGCCATCATTATAGGGTAACTTACATACCTCAGTAGATACACAATGTAGTGATTTTGTAAGTTGATTACATCGCAACATAAACACCTCATGCAACTGATTCTACCATTTATCTAACTCTTAATCTGAGTTTGAATCGCAGGAATTGTCCTTCTCCCAGCCAATCCTCCCACCCATAGTGGGATTGATCCAATCTTCATTTCGTGTAGTTAACTTATAGATGTTCTCAATGTCATCCTCTTCATAATAGTCACGATTCGGTTCTATGTATCACGCACCTTCAGCTGGATCCAACAAGACAATTACTCGTAGCTCATTTTTCTCAAATACCATGCTTCACTTATTTAAGTTGATGGTTGCATTCGTGTCAAAAGCCCAATCAATCCTGAGAAATGCTAGCTATGGATTATTATCGTCAATGATCTCAATAACTTTGAAATCTACCACTATTCTTGCACCTTCAATATCTACAATTACTCTATGCAGGCGCCCATTGGAACTATCTTTTGTTGATTTTCCATGTGTAGTTGAATTGGCGACCATTGTAACTTAGGCTTTCCCATACGTTCCCAAATCTACTTCAAAAGTACATTAGCAATGGAGCCCAAGTATAAGATTACCTAATCCATTTTGAAATCACCGATTTGCGGAGTTAGCCACATCTCCCTACCGATTCTTTTCTTGCTTTGGTTTACCTTATTGACTGTGTGTTGTCCTAGTAATGGATTATCCTTGCTGGTGGAGTTATGTATCAGTTCTTGCAACCACTCCACTAATCGGATTGCACTTACAAGTAGGTTCACTATCTGCTAATTTAAACAACCACTCATATAATTCACAAGGGAACGATGAAAAGAAGACTTCGTGTACTTATGTGTAAAGATACCTTTGTAACCACTTTTCTTTTGATAAGCATGGATTCCTATTCTTCTGGCCTGCAAACTCATGCAACTTCCGATCTATCAACTTCTCGATTTCCTTCTTATTCTATATCCACTTATGCCACATCACACATCCCTAAGATAGATCGTGGTCCTAGCAACGGAACCATTTGTTAGCTTGAGGGTGTTTGAACCCAAGTTCAGAGTTAATTGCGATAACCAAAAAAAAACTATACTACCAGCCCTTTCCGAAAAAACTCGCATGGCACAAGCTACAAACTCACCCAAGGCAGTATCGGGGGATGCTAGAACTAGGGTTCTACATCCAGGAGGCTATGTGATGTGGTTTAAGGCGTTTCCTGCAATTCTAGCTCTAATATGACCTTCGCGAACCCTTATTCATGAAACTTAAGTGATTTTCAATTAAGAAGAGTTATAAGCTTCGCCTAACCATCTAATCATGCATAAACTAACATCTAACATTTGATCGAGATCTTCGCAGAGTAATTAAGATAAAATATAGATAAACATCATTCAGTTGTGCATAAGTACAAAAAATACATCAGTGCATAAAAATAGAGACAAAATTGCTTCAAATATCTTTTATCACTGTTTAGAGAATTTTCGGCGAAATCACACAAATAATCATTTGTCGACGCGTTTCGAACCAACCAGTGTGGTTCATCGTCAGGACAAGTTGAAGAACTAGATCCAGCCTAGCATGTTAAATAGTCTGAGCAGAGATTCCAATGGCTAATTAACGGCTAATTTTGACTAAGGGACCCATGTCAAAAATTAAAATTAATATTGTTAATATTATAATATTATTATTAATAATTTATAATCCATTTTATGGAAATAAGGTAAATCAGGTAAAATCATATAACATAAATTCAAGTTTAGTTTAAAATTTAATTCAATAGTCTATTTATAATTTATTTTA
>APFE031722791.1:3420-25766 GCA_000404065.3 Pinus taeda
TTAGAAGGACCTGCTCTGATCCCAATTGTTGAAAATAATACTGAGAGGGGGGGTGAATCAGTATTATCTAGTCCTTTTAACAATTCTTCCTTATTTATACTTTGAATTATTTTGCATATCAGTACCATAAAACAATGAGCATGAACAAGAAAAATAGACAGTCACATCAAAGAACACCAGATATAAGGTGGAAACCCAATGTGGGTGAAAACCACCTGCTGCAATATGTCTCTATCTTCTTTCAAATTAGAAACTCCTTTTACAATGGTCTTGTACGGTGCAGTCCTTTACCAGTACGCAGGCTGCAACCTGCAGAGAGCTACAACTCTCTCTCGTTTTCCAGTCTCTCCTGGAAGGGAGCTACAACCCCCTACTTCTTTTCTTACAAGGACCACTTTTCATAAATTTTCAAACTGGATCCATATACATGAAATGATCATCAAGTACATATAAATTACAGTCAGCTATAGTAACCAGATCAATATAACAGAACTGAACCCAGAACACCTTATCAACAGAAAAATTCAGTCAACAGATAGTCCTGAAATAGATACGCAACTTTCCTTTCTTTGGCCTGCGCTGGTACGCACTTCACCCTCTGCTTCTCTGCGTATACCCGCAGATCTCCTTCTACTGCACTGCGTGCCCACGCACTGCTTCTTATGTCGCACTGTGTACAGTACGCACCCAAATGCAATATCGCGCCGCGTACTGCCACAATAGGCACGTACCCAAAAGAACTATCGCGCCGCGTACTGTTACAGTAGGCACACACCTAAACCACTACTGCTCGGTGTACCCACACAGTTCTCCTGTTTCTGCTCTGCATACCCACGTAGTCTCCCTTCGTCTGCTCTGCATACTTGCGCAGATCGCCTTCTTCTGCTCTGCGTACCCACGCAAAGGCACCGTTAAACACCTGCGTACCTCAGATTAGGGCTGAATTTGCAGATCACAGGTGTGCTACAGTTAGACGGATGCCCAGATTTGATCAAGCAATTGGGAGATCACCCTTTACAGATTCGCTTTCCACTTTCACTTTCATATAGATCAAGCCTTTTGAAACAATAACCCAATAGATCAGATCTTAAGATATTCAACACAAAAGCATACTAAGCCAAATGATCTCCTTTGCTTTATATAAGCAAGCTCTTCTCAAATCAAGGATCATGGGCTCAATAATATAATAAAATAAAACAATACCACGGGCCAGAACCATGATAACACAATATCGTCGGCTAAATACCAAGGGTTAAACATAAGGAACCCCACATGTGTGCACTGGGGGTATGCACCTCATGAATGGGTAACCGGCGTGTCTGGACGCGGTCCCTGCACACTGTACCTGCGGGTACACATCTTCTAAACTGTTCTCCTGCGTACTTCTTAATTTTCATCAAATTGAGAGCCCTTGCCATGGGTGTTGCCATCAAGTACAACATCTGTAACCTATAACCATACCAGAAACATAATTCCAACAGTGTCGCCCTCCCGACTGTGGCAGAGGCCCCTCCCCAAATACCGACTGTGCGTTAAAACGGTGTGCCCGAAACCAGAAATCGCTCTCCCCTTGTGTGACGTAAGCACTGCGTCATCCTGCCGCATCACCCTACCACATCACTGCCACCTCACCCCTTCCTGCCTACGTCGGCCTCCTGCCACTGTACTGCCATGTCATCACCCTGCCGTACTACCACATCACCCCGCTGACGTCATCCTACTGACATCACCTCCATATTGGGTCCGATTGCTGATGTCGTGCTTACATCATCCGCCTTACCGCTGACGTCAACCGCCAAAAAAACGTGCAAGTGCAAAATCGATGCTTCAAAAGTCTGAAATGAAAAGCAGGGGCAGTTTTCGATGCGCGATTAGCGCTAAGATTTGCTACGAGAAATAGGCCAAAATGGGGAATCTTTTTGTTCATCAGTCGTTTTTGCCTCAAAAGGGCAGAAAAGGGACGATTTTGCAGTTTTTAGCATATCAGTAGAGAGAGGGAGAGTGTCCCGATTCAAATATCAAAGAGTATCAGGGGAGATGAAGCCCAATTTAATGCCAAAAGAGTATTTGTGTTGCGGCAAACTGTATCAGTGAATATTGTTTCAGTGCTTGAAGCAGATAAACAATAAAGAGCCCTCCAACAAAGTCAAAGAAGTAGTAAAAGCCATTTAAAGGCTCTCAAATCACAGTAAATGCACATCAAAGTCACATAAGATTAGTGGACCAAAGCTCAAAGCACAGTTATTGTAGAAGCACTGCATCAAGCCACCAAGAACACCATATTAACTCATTTTGATCCAGCTGCCTCTGGCGCAACTCAATAGATATTTACTTGCATTTAATTTCAGCATAAGTTTAGGTTTAAAAATCTCTTTCCCGCAGACCTGTTTAGGTCGGCTATAATAAATATTTTTTGATATTTACCCTATATATACAACCCTGAACAATGTAGTGAGGGTTGTTGTTATTGGTTGGATAATTGGCTAATGCATTCCAAGAGAGACTCGCTTTGTGTATCTGATATTTTTCTATAATCAAAGACTGCTTACGAGCTTGGAGAATGGACTGTCTGGTGTGTTGTTAATGTTTCTGAAGAGTGAATGAGGGAAATCCTGTGCTGTTTTATGAATCAATAAGTATTCCTTACCTCTATTGTTTTCAATTTCACTTATGCTTAAGTTGTAGAACAAAAGTCTGGTTTAGAATTTGCTTACCTGCACTCTATGCTTAGTTTCTGTGGCTTCTTAATGTTTTCCTCTTGATTTAGGCATAAATATGGATTCCTTATGGCTCATATTTGCCCTATTTCACATATGAAAGACTGTTATCTGGGAATTATTAGCTACTCCTAGGTAGATTTCATTCATCTCCCCTCTGCTAACCTGATTGAGAGATTCTTTGTTGCCTCTCATTCCTTAGCCTTCAATCCATCTCCATTAAAGCTAAAGTTTTGCTTCATGAACAGCTACCTTGCCCCTCTTTCTTCTTATGACCAAGAAAACGCACCAGCAGCCTTAATCCACGACTCCATGCCCAATGGTTTGAAACTTGTCACACTATGCACTGCCGCTTTACTTGAAAGCATCCCCCTTCCACCCAAACACAATCAAATCCCCTTGAACCCAATAACTAGCCTAAAATCATCATCAACAAAGCTAAATCAGTAAGAGAGAGCCCTCTCTTATTGCAGGTGGGCTAGAACCTGCAATCCAAAGATTGGTTTGTGGTTACCTCGGCCGTATCCCTTCAGGAGCTTAGGGACAACCTGAGTGTTAACAGGGAGTATGCCTTGTGGTGCTTCTCCATGTAGTACAGTAGGCCCATAAAGCTTCTAGAATATTTTCTTCCCAATCCCTTATGTGCAAGTGTACTGTCTTGGTGAGGATTACTTTAAGCACTTTTTAAGTAGACTATACTAGTCCATTTGCTTGTGGATGGTATGGAGTAGATTTTTGATGCTTGATTTTATATTCTTTCACTATCTTTTGCACTACTTTGGATGTAAATTTATTTCCTTGATCTGTCACAATTTCTCTTGGGACACCAAAATGACTAAAAATATCCTAAGAAAGAAATGAAACTACAACATTTTCCGTAACAAAAAAAAGTGCTTTAGCTTCAACCCATTTGTAACATAATTAGTGCATACAATCATTCATATATATATATATATATATTATATATATATATATATATATGATATATATATATATCTATCTATATATATATTAATATATATATATAATATATTATAATATTTATTTTGAAGGTGGATTAATTGCCCCAACAAAATCCAAAGCCCATTTTTCGAAAGGTTCAATGAGTACCTGAGTTTGTAGTGGAATTTCATTTGAAGGAACATGCTTCCCCATTCTTTGACAACTATTACACCTCTTAACATATTCCTTGGCATCCTTAAAAAGGGAAGGCCAATAATATTCTAAGAAAAGGACTTTATAAGCAGTTCTTTTATTAGAAAAGTGACCTCCACATGGTTCATCATGGCATGCTTTAAGTATCTCAGGTATTTCATCTTCTCTTACACACCTTCGAATGATGAGATATGGTCATGTCTTGTATAAGTCTTTGTTTATCCACGAATAAGATGCACTTGTTTGGATTATTCTCCTTGTTCTCTAAGAAACAAACACGATGGTAAATTCCTCGTAACCAAATAATTAGCAATATCTCCAAACCAAGGTGATTTAATAGATACTGCAAAAATATACTAATCAAGAAATTTATCCTCTACAAGTGTATCATTGTTATCATTCTGAATTCTAGATGAAAAGTCAGTAATTGTGTTTTGTTTTATAGGTCGGTCTAGAATGGCGATATTAAATTTTTTTAATAGTAACAACCATCTTATTACACTGTCATTAGTGACTGGTTTGTTCATTAAATATCTAATGGAAGAATGGTCTATATGGATGAAAGTTTCATAGCTAGTGATGTAATGTCTGAATTTATTAATGGCATGAATGACAATGAAAAAATCATTTTCAGTTACAATATAATTTAGCTCCGTAGGAGTTAAATTTTTACTGGTATAATAAATGGCACAAGGAGTGAGATCTTTTTGTCCCAACACAGCTCCTAGCGCTGTGTCTGAAGCATCAATTGATATATGAAAAGGAAATTTCCAATTAGGTCCTTTTAGGATAGGTGCTTCAGAGATCTTCTTTTCCAAAGTTTCAAAGGCCTTTTGACAATCAGTGTTCCAACTGAATTCACAGTCTTTGGTAAGCAATTTGAAGAGTAGAGATGCAATCTTTGTGAAGTTTTCTATAAATCTTCTATAATATCTAGTAAAAACAAGAAAACTCCTAACATCTTGTTCACAACTTGGAACTGATAATTTGAAAATCATTTTTACTTTAGATGAGTCTACCTTAATAACATTTCCTTAAATATGGTGACCTAAAACAATTCCCTCATTAAACATCATAAAAAATTTCACATGACTTAATGAGAGATTTTCTTCCTTGCATCTTGTGAGAACTTGTTTCTAAACTTTCAAGGGATTTTTAAAAAGAATTTTCCATAAACTATGAAATCATCCATATGCACTTCCACACAATCATGAACTTGATCAAAGAAAATTCCTAGTACTTCTCTTTGGAATGTTGCTGGGGTATTACATAATAAAAAAGGAAGTACTTGGTAAACATAAGTCCCCCATGGACATGTGAATGTGGTTTTGTCTTAATCTTTAGGTGCTACCTGAATTTGATTATACCCACTAAAACCATCCAAAAATGAGAAATATTGTTTTCCTGCTAATGTATCTAAAACTTGATCTATGAAAGGAAGTGGGAAATGATATTTCAAAGTAGCTTTATTCAATTCCCTATAATCAATGCATACTCTCCATTTTCCATTTTTTTAGGAATGACTACTAGGGGCGAAACCCATTGACTATCAGATATTGGATAAATGAAATTTACATTTAGCAATTTCCGCAATTCCTCTTTAACAAATTCCTTTAAGTTTGGATTCATTATTATTTGTGGTTATCAAACTAGTCTAGCATTTCCTTCTATATAAATATGAAGCATGCAAGTTTTAGGATTAATTCCCTTCATACCAGTGTATTCCCATGCATATGCAGAAGAGTGTTTTTGAAATATTTCTACTAGTTTCTTTTTCTGTAATTCTTCAGGGTTTTCATTGATATTCCGGGTTTTCCCTGAAATTCTTTTTATAGAACAATTTCGAATTTTTTCCATAGAATGTAAAGACATTTGTCTAGATGATAGATATTCAATATTACATTGTTCTTGAAAATTCTGACTATTGTCACAATATAAAGAGGATTCATTATTTTCTATTGAATTTAAAATTTGATCCTCTTCATCTATTTGTGCAATAGTGAAAATAAGTTGTATATCATTATCATGATCTATCCATTCTTCACTTTCTACTTCTATCATTCTTTTTGTAGGTGGGTACAATGTAAAATTTCTTTGTCGAGCTTCCATCTGAGATAAACATGTCACCTAATCTACAATTGATAAAAGCATCAACTGTATCTAATCATGGTATTCCTAAAATTAATGGATGTCCTCCTAAATTATTCTTGGGTGTTAAATCATGAAATCAATAGGATATTCCCAAGAATATAACGATACATATATATCCTCTAACACACCATCAAGTTTAATTAGAGATTTGTTTGATAATTGTAACAATGTTGGTGTGCATTGAAGATTAGGAAGTTTCAATTGATCCATAGTTTGTTTTCTCATTATGTTTATGGCTGCTCCTAAGATTAATCAGTGTGTTTGGTATTTCAATTCCATTGATGTGTGTTTTCACAATGGGGCTTCCTGGGTCTAAATATTTTTTAATTGTTATCTTCCCCGTCATGATGTCTACAATTTTCTAGACTTGTTGAATTCTTTTCATTTCTTTTCTTTTTCTTCCTGATATTTGAGTACTCAATTCCTCAATTGTTTTTGCAAAAAATGGTATTTCTTTTATAGCGTGCAGTAAAGGAATTTTTATAAAGACATTTTTCAATTCATCTAAGATATCATAATCAAGAAATATGATTTGTTTTTCTACTCCTTTATCGATTTGCAACCTTTCAGGAAAAGGTGTTCTTGAGACAAAAATTGAAGGTTGTTCTATAATAGGAGTATTATTAGAATGTATAGGGATATTTTTTGTTTGAATATTTTCTTTCTGAGGAAGGGAAATCTCTTCTTCAGAGTCATTATTATCCTTTCAGAATTCTTTCCTGTTTCCTAAATAAGAACTGATGGTTTCTTCCTTTCTAATACTCTACCAGATCTTAACTAAACATTATTTAGATCTAATGGAGTTATCATATAAGTTTGAGGATTGTGTCCTTCTAAGTTGTAAATAGGTTGTGAAATTTTATTGTTTGGATTTGGGAGTGGTTGAAGAGGTAATTGATATGGTTTTTGTGGAAGTGGTAGAAAGAGTTGTGGATTTGCATTTTGAGCTTGAGTTTGGGGTAATTGGTTGGGTTGAGGGAAGTAATGTGGTGGAAAAAATGGGAAAAGGTGGTGGATATTGTTGACATTGAGAATATCTTCCATAAGGATTTTTCCATCCTTGATTCCTAGATTGTGGTAGTGGTTAAGCCCAAGGATACCATGGCATAGGTGGATTCCAATTATTTTGTGAAGATTGTGCAAATTGTTGAGGATTAAAGCCTTGAGTTTGATTTGTTTGAGTGTTTTGTCATGGTCTTTTAACTATAAAGCAAAGATGGTCTACCTGATTTGGTATTCCTTCTTCACTAAACACAGCCTTAAAACTTGTTATAGAAGGAAATTCTTTTGAATTGTGATTTTCCGCACATATAACACAAGTTTCTATGCTTTTAAAATCTAAAGTACATTCTCTTAGAGCATGTTTCTTTCTACACCTAGGGCAGAAGATGGATAATGTAACATTTGCGGCTTTTTGCTTGTTCTATATTTTAAGGGTGTCAATTTTCTCACTAAGACTCCCTAAAATATATGTTTTAAAATTATCAAGAAAACTACCTAATTCTGCTCTAGTTACCGTCCTAGTTGCAGAATTATTTACCCTTGATAAAAGAGGATCCCTTGGACTTTTCCCATTTCTTGCTTTACCCCTTGAAATATGTACACATAGATCACAAATATATACAAATGGTAATTGAGAAATATCTACTTTCCCTACTAGATTGAGAAGATCAATCCACTCATCTCTAATTAGTAAGAGAGCTTTCAAGGTTTCCTCATCTAGATTATTCATTTTTCCCTTTTGATATCATAAACAAATATTTCGACAAAATCTTCAAGATTTTCATCTTCTTTTTGTACCATTTAAAATACTACACCTTTAATGTTATGAGGCATACAATAATCCTTGTATTTCTCCAAAAATGCTTCTTTCATTTGTGCCCATGTTCTTATAGAAGTCATTCCTAAACTCATAAATCATTTTAATGTTGAATACTTTAAGGTGGTGGGGAACAATTTCAGTTTTTGCGCATCATGCAAATAATCATATGATCTACATAATACTTCAAAGTAAAAGAGAAACGACTCTAGGTCTTTGCTTCTTATTCCATGAAAATTTGGGAGGATAGAAGGCGAGACGTTTTTTATTTTTAATGTGGTATCCTCATCAAGGATAGGGAATCCAAAAGGTTATGGATCTCCTCTTCCTCTACCTCTACCACCACCTCTTCCACCTCCCCTATTTTATCCTCCTCCTCCTTCAATCCTATGTTGTTCACCATTGACATTGTGTACTTATCCTTCTCCCTCTTCAGCCATGATGGATTCCTCAAAATAAATATCTGGTTCAACAACAAGATTATCTAACTCTTTTTCAAGTTCTTCTGGTTCCTCTATCAATGGTTTGAAGTAGGTTTTTTATTCCTCTTGTTCAATAGGAACTTACAACTCTTTAGCTAGAAGTTCTTCTCCAATTGAAGATAGAAAAATTATTTCTATTTTAGGGGATGTAGGATCTACATCAATTACATCTTTTGTGGATGAAGTTGGTGAATCTTTAGGTTGGATTTCAGATCTCAAGAGTTCAGGAAGTCTTTGTTGGCTTGATATGGATGGAATTTGAGTTTGTTTGGGTGGTGTGGCACTGCGAGGTCATGGTGGAGTGAGTAACGATGTGGGAATTAGACTTCTTCCTCGACCTACAAACCTACCTCTAGAGTCTCTTTCCCTATGCATATCATGTTTTTATTTGATTTACTGTTTTAAGACTTCTATTTACACTTCCCCGGCAATGATGCCCAAATGTTTGTTCAATTTAATGTTGTTGAATTGAGGCTTTTGTGATCCATATCAAGTTTATGAGAAAAGGTTTTTCGGCATAAATCACATGATAATATATTTTTCAACGCGTTTCAAACCAACAAGTGTGGTTCATCATTAGGACGATGAACTATGAACCACAATTGTTGGTTCGAAATGCGTCGACAAATATATTATCATGTGATTTACGTCGAAAAACCTTTTCTCAATTTAATTTTCTTAAATTGCAAGCATAAATTATTCATCGAAGTTGGTAAACTTATAAAGTGCAAGTACACTATATATGCTAGAAGCCTTTTTAATTTGTTAGTGTGATGGTTATATTTGTTTTGGGGATTTTCTCTGTTATCTAGATTCCTATTGTAAGCATTAGATTATAGTAAAACTTCTACAAATTAATGAGTGTAAGTGGAGCTATTGTTAGAATAATCTACTAGATCTTATCTACACTAAGTATTGTTCCTATGACGAGTTTTGAATGAATTATGTTTGGAACAAAAGAGATCTATGAATCAATCAATTATTTTCTAAAACATCGTATGTTAACCATTCTAAAATCATGAACTTAATCTAAGAATCGTGATGCAATGAAAATAGAGTATTGAGATTCAAATGATTATAAATGAGTATATACAAATTCTGATTCTAAAAGCATGAAAACAATTCTTTAAAGTTGATTGCAATTAAGTGAAAAAAAATAAGGAAAGTAAACCATTAAAAGACTACAAAGGAATTTAAATGCAAACAAAATAACGAGATTAATTGAGCTATAAAGATATAACAAAACAATGAATTAAAGAAATTAAGCTAAAATGAAATGATAATGCGGTAAAAGAAAGTTGAAAAATGAAATAAAGATTGACCTTGATTGCCTGCAGGGGCCCTCCACAAAACAACAAATGTAAATCACATTCAAATACACATTGATTAACAAGAAATGCAACTTCAACTAGATATGAGAATAGAGATTGTTTCACATAGTTTTTCGAAGGTTACCTATTACCTATTGTTTACCGAGTATACATATATATAAAATGCATTCTCAACAGTTTGATACTTTTATCCCTATAGATATTCAAGCAATCCTTATTCAAATTTTAATCTTAAACAGAAAAGCGTTATCCCGATGATTTGCTATTTGGAAAGCAAATCAAAGAATCGTGATGCATTCACACTCCTACTACTACGTGTTTGACCGATGCCTTTGACCTCGCCACTGTGTAATTTCTTTAGTGATTTGGCTGAAGTGAATAGGAGGAGATCCATGAGGAGATCAATCGTCAATCCCCCATGTGCTTCCTTGCTTTGTTGGTGCACCAGAACCCCACAAACCATGGAGATAGCTGCAGATTTGTAAAATAGTTGCAGAATCATGTTAATTTTGTAGCTAATGCAATCTTTAACATAATAATAAGGCACATTAACAAATATGAAAAATAAGACATATAATTTTTTTTACCTTATCAAATTCTATGGTTTTACTACTTTTATTGAGTTGATAGTGATGATGAAAAGAGGAAAATGGATGAAAAAGGGTGTCAAAACAAAACAATCATGGAACTCTACAACAATATCCATTCAAATACAAGTAAAAACATGCTGAGAGCCAAACATAGTTGTTGCCATAAAATGTACATATAACGAACATAATAGGAACGGAAATACAATAAACATATCAGCCATCAAAATCCATATATACACTAGTAAATTTACACATGAAAATCAATGGAAGTAATTTCTCATTAATCAATTGAATGAACCAATGATGCAAAAGCATAGAAATTAGCCAGCAATGTGGAGGATTGTCCACATATTGTGGCTAATCACAGTAAAATTCATTGACGGGTTTGCCAAATTCGGGATTACTAGGAAGAATAAACTTCTCAATTAGTTTGTTATTGTAATAAGTGTGAGATTGCCTTATTTTAGAACAGAGATAAGGTTGTTAAACAAATGTGATCGAGAGTGATAAGATAAGAACTTTGTTGTTATGATCTTTTAGCAAAGCAGGAGATCCCGTGCGCTATTATTATAAAATAAGCTCATCATAAAAATGTGGTGAGGCGAGAGCCTAGTGTTTTTTTTAAAAAGAGAGAAGGAGAAATAGTTAGGTGGATTTTGTGTGGAGCGGAAGCTCAAATTAGTAGCTAGGTGTGTGTAAAAAAATTTGTGATAAGTATCTGTGTAATTGGGCAAGAGCCAATACTCTGTTCCATTCATTGAATGCAATTGTGGTTTGTATGCTGACAGAGGTCAATTCTTGTGAATGAGGCCTGAGACGGAGACCCTGTATTGCTATTTCTATGAATAGAATTTGTGCTGTGTGTGTATCATTTTCTGATGAGCGTGAACTTGAATATCAGTCTTTTTATTGTAAACTCAGGAATGAAATGATAGCGGCTTGTGTGTGTTCTTATTTTAAAGAATCTCATTACTAAGTCAAACTCAGCATAGTAGGAATTGGCAAATTGCAAAAGTCATTTAATGTATGATTTGGTGTAATCATCTGTTGGAACCTTTAAACAAAATTAAATTGTCAATTGATTTATCGGGTCTGTGTATAGCCTTCATGTGGACCGGAGAGGGTTCATGTCACAATGGATGACATTGGGAAATGGATGCGAAAAGCTGTAAAGTCGGTTGAATTGAAATTGGATCCGATAACATAATATCGGAACTGTGGATCGCCGATTAGATCGGATCAGAAGATGTTTGATATTTGCATTGGAGCGGAACTGTAGTAATGGTCTATAATTGCGGCATTCAAGAGAATTGTGATTAGGTGTCTTTGGATAGTTATCACATTAGGAACTATGTAAATGCCCAAATTCCTGTGTCATATTAATATTGCAAGTTGAGTTAGATTAGTCAATCAAATCCAGGTGGAAATCGACAATGTGTAGTTGCAAATAGTGATCTGCACTTATTGATCAATATTCACACCTCCGCAAACACCTTAGCTTGACGGATACTCAGAATGCTTGTGATATTATTGATGTGTTAATGTGGATGCTAAATGCTTTGGATCCTCACAGTAAGGAGGGCGTAAAGCAGGAAGTGAAAATAGGTATTGTAGAACAATGTTGTTCTTACAAGCAGCGGAATTCTATTTCTGTGCAGAGTCCAGGGTATGACATTGAATGAAGACCATTCCTATTCAAAATGGGGTTTTGAGTGGCCACAAAAGACCTCCTTACAATTTGATAAAGCCTTTTGGGTTAAAAGACAAGCACATCGAGGTTGCTTTGCGAGATCCAGAACCTTTGGTTCATTTTCCTTAGTGTCTGGTTCACGATCAAGTCCTGCCATCAGATGCTATTCACCAGGAAGTATTGATGAAGAATTAAGGCTAGCTAGAAGGATATTTTTTTTGATGATGGTAGTTTTGATCGATGGGGAGAACAAGCTTGCTTCAGTTAGCAAGATCTTGAATTGGTACAGTGTGGAATTTGGTAAAAAAAAGAAACAGAAGTCTTGAAATTTGTGGAAAACTATCTGGAGCCCTCCAAGTCAGAACAACTATTGGAATTATTGAATAGTAATCAGCTGAAGATCACATACCAGAATTATGATTGGCTTTAAATTGCTAAGTCTAATGTTATCTGTCATGCTCTCAATCAATTCAGTTCATAGTCATCTATCAAATGGGAGCTGTATCCTAAGTTTAATGGGTTAGAAGCTAAATTAGTATGAAAATTTTAATTTTGCTGACGGTAAGTTTTTAGATTCTGGGTTTGGCGGGGTTACCCTGCATCATTTTGGTATCAGAGCCAAGTTAACGCTCTAAAAAGGTTGTCTTTGGAAACTGAATTTTAATTTTGCCAGATGTATAATTTCCTGAAGTGCGTTGATGAATATGAGGATCAGGCTATAAACGATGCTGAGATTAGAATGGAGAAGCAAAGAATACCCAGGAAGGTCTGGTAAGAATGTTTACGTTGATTGCATGACTGATTTGATTGAAGATTGTTTAAAAATTGTTGAATGCAATGGTATTGATGATCGGAAGAGCAAAGATTGGGTAGGCAAAACAACATTTGCTTACAAACAGGTTGTCGGAAGGAATTGATAGCAGTTGAGAGATACTTTGATGTGAAAAGATTGTGCAGGTCAGTAGAAGTAGTGGATTTACCAAAAGATGGAATGAGATGTACCAGTATCATAGCATATGAGCTATGTAAAGAAGATAGAGCAAGAAGAAATCCCAGATGTGTAAACGTGACAATACCCGGCAATAAACAAATTTACTGAATGAAGAAGGTAGTGAGCAAGAAGTATTCAAGAGGAGATGAGAACAACTTCCAACTGAGGTTGGGTAGAAGTTGATGAGGCAGCTCCACAATTGTGATTGTGGATAGGAAATAACAATTCCAGCAAGAAGAGTGCTGGTGGAATTGTTAGTCAGTGAAAGGTTCAAGGAAAGAACCAATAGGTGCCAAAAGACTAAACTCAGGAAAGTTTAGTGAGGCATGAAGGAGACTTGTTACAGGCGAAATGGAAAAAGTTAGTTACAACTCACTAGTGAACAAGGAAAGTTCACCAGAGGAAGGAAAGGAATTGACTACCGATGGTCATGACAGGGGTACAAAGGAAAGTCACAGACATAAAGAAGAGAGTGCTGAAGCAATTGGACTCAAAGGAATGAGTAAAGAAGAAAGGGACATAGAGTTGGCTGAGATGAAGGTAGAACTCAGTCATTTGGAGAAGCTGGTATTGAAAGGAATTAGAGAAAAATGGAAACAAGGACTTTATGTGGGAAGAAGAGTTAAATGGCCTGTTAGAGAATTGTTTGCTGAGAAATTATTAATTCGAAGAACTGAGAATGAAGAAGTAGAATACATCTGTGAACCAGAGAAAGGACCTCTCCTTGGGGAAGAAGACGGTGATGATAGTAGAGAAGAACTAATCTATGCAGATCAGAATGAGAGGAATGTGTTGACATCATCCATACAGAGAAGAGGATCTCATATTTTTGGGATTAATTATTTCTGTGAATGCAAATTTGCAGGTATGCAGCTTAAAGAATTTGAACCTGTGTATGAAAAAGTGAAAGGAGCAAAGACAAGACAAGAAAGAAAGGAGATGCATAAGGATTTTCAAGACTTCAATTGGTGGAGAAAATTAAAAGGTATGGCTGAATGGTTATGTATTCTTTTAGTGGAAACTTATTGTACATCACATACCAGAATTATCTTTGATGATAATGAAAAAGAGGCGGTAGAGTACAAACAACAGATTGTAAATGGCAAAGGCAAGGAAGATTTGGACCAAAATTTTATAATTTGTATGGAAAAGGAAAATGTACAACAGACAGATGTCAGTGGAGTTCAGTTAAAGACAAATGGTAAAAAGGAATTTGAGAAATTGTGGA
The DNA here is from genome assembly GCA_000404065.3 of Pinus taeda. NCBI lineage: Eukaryota > Viridiplantae > Streptophyta > Pinopsida > Pinales > Pinaceae > Pinus > Pinus taeda. The sequence continues at coordinate 17,575 of APFE031722791.1, forward strand.
AGATGAAATTAGATGAGAACAGGGACAACAAGAAGGAGGAATTGACCACAGGAATTTGTATCAGCAAGAACAGGGGACAACAGCAAATGAAGATTTGGAAATTTGGAGGAACAGAAGTGACAATGGTAGAAAAATTAAATCAACAGCATAATGAAAGTGATGACCAGTTACAAAGTAAAGTTTGGGATACTGGATGGACAACAGAAGAAACACATGACCAGGAGGTCATGGAAACTGTGAAGATCACATACCAGAATTATGATTGGCTTTAAATTGCTAAGTCTAATGTTATCTGTCAAGCTCTCAATCAATTCAGTTCATAGTCATCTATCAAATGGGTGTTGTATCCTAAGTTTAATGGGTTAGAAGCTAAATTAGTATGAAAATTTTAATTTTGCTGACGGTAAGTTTTTAGATTCTGGGTTTGGCGGGATTACCCTGCATCAACCAACCGGTGATGGGACTACCACATTCCACCCAACCATACATTGGTTGAGCCAAGTATCTCTTCAGCCAATCACCCTGATTCCATATTCCAAGCATCTATGTGGGACTCATAGAACACATCAAAAACACCAATCAATGTGGATTCCATCAGAGTTCTCTGCCTACACTGTGAGGAATTTAAGTGCCACCTAGTCTCTCAAGACTTACTGTGCATCCAAAATCTGATCTAGGGATCACTAGGTCCTACACCAATACATACTCTCCAGAATTTACCGTGCATTCCATCTCGGAATAATTGGGCCTGACGGAGAGAAAATACATGTCTTGGCTTTAGCATATATCCCGCCTTTCAATGGAAACGATTCCTATGCACACAATCTGGCTTTACCACAACAAACAGTCCAGTTCAAGGGCTGCTAGGCCAGTGGATTCTTGCATCCTCAGTCTAGTTTAGGGACCACTAATGCCATGTGTTTGTCAATTCATAGATCCACCCCACTAATCTTTGAATGTAATCCTACCATCCCACATAAACTGCATGAGAGAACCCATCTAATCAAAGCTATTAGGAAATGACAAGGCTAGGCTAAAAATACTATCACACCTGATCCAGGTGGATATTGGTGGACACCCAACAAGTCCATTTGGATCCTCACTATTGTTTCTTTCAACTTTTCAGTTTTCTTAATTGTAGCACAATTTACTATTTTTAGTAGTTTTTCAGGTCCTGAACTTCCGGAGCCATTTTGAGGCCCTAAGCAACATTTTTTGGGAAAACTGGGAGCAACATGGGTCCATGGATCGTTTTTGCTCTTCCCAAAGTTGTAGTTCTTAGATAGATCTGTCTAACGAGATATTGTGCACCTCAAATGGAGATAGTATGCCAAATTTACGACCCCGGGAAGTTGATGTACCAATTTACCCAAATGAGGCCCACAGTTTGGCGTTTCATCTTCTAGGGTTAGGTTTTTGGATGTTTATGGTTTTCCATTATTTCTCCACAATAAATAGGCCTTCAAGCCTAATTTTAACACAGTTCAGAGGCACGTAGCCACCACATCTCTTCTCAAAGATAAGATACCATCACCCTAGCTGGTTTATTTGCATTTATGTTTGTAAGCATATTTCAGTATTTTACATTAATGAAATGAAGTATTATTTCCATTATATCTCTGTGTTTATGGTTATCTCTATAATTTGTTGCATTCCTGTTTAAATCAGGATCAGTGGTATCAGAGTGGTATGTTTTTTCTCTATTTTTCTTTGGATGTCCCCAACGAGGTCGGGATATAAGGAGTTAGGGTTTGAACTGGTCGAACCTTTGCAAGACCAACCTCACAAATCCTGACGACCTCCCATGGCAGATGAAAAGAAAGATGAGGGGGTAGGAGAACCTATCAAAATCTTACTTGAAGAAGCCCTCGAGTGACACATCGGCTTCCAACAGCTACTCTGGAAATGCCACACCATTTAAGGTACAAGTTAATTTTGAAATCCCCATATTCGAGGGTTAGATAGATGCAGATGCCATCAATAAATGGTTAAATTTGCTAGAGGGTTATTTTTTTGTTCATGATTTTTCTAGTCGAGGAAAGATTATTTTCTCTCTTCTCAAAGCAGTCCTCCACCTCAAGGACTGGTGGGAAACCTATTGCGAGCAGAAGGATGAAAGTACAGGCTCACTATTTTCAGTCGCACCCACTTGGAATTCATTCTGCGATGCCATCAAGGAGCAGTACTACCCTATCAAAAGTTATGAGGATGAATACATAAAGTGGACCATGCTGTGGTAGGGAAGGGACCAAGATGTGTCGGAGTTTACCAATATTTTCCATACCCTTCGCACAAAGTTGGGTATCAAGGATTCAGAGCAGCATTTGATACTCAAATACTGCAGCTGCCTGCACAAGTACATCCAAGAAGAAATAGAATTCCCGAACATATCCTCACTCAACACGACATACCGATATGCCGTCAAGGTCGAACAAAAGTTTAAACAGAAGAAGTGAGACTTTGGATCTGCAAATCTGAAGCAAGGGAAAGGTGCCCCCAAACTACAGAACAAAGGACAAAGCCAAGGTGGGGCAGCCCAAGAAAACCCACCAAATGTGCAATCAAAGAACAACGTCGCGAAGCTGAAAAAGGACACGGGAAAGTGGTGTGAGTTCCATAAGAGCTCCACTCACAACACAAGTGAGTGTCGGGCCAAGCAGTCACTAGTTGCCGAGCTAAAGGTTTCAGAATCAGATGCATGTTCCAACTCTGAGTCAAAACCTAAAAAGGGGAATGACAAAGGGAAGCAGATTATCGATGCGAAGCCTAATGCCACCGTCGCCACCATGAAGATCTAGAAGGAGGAACCCGAAGATCCAGAGTAGGAGGAGCGTCTCTTCCACTTCCAAATGTGGGTAGAGGACTCCCCGTTATAGTTCATTGTCAACAGTGGCAGCCAAAAGAACCTCATTTTGGTAGAGGTCATGAAGAGGCTAGGTTTATCGACCACAACACATCCACAACCGTACACCATTGTGTGGCTTCACCAAAGACGAGATCTTTGCATGAGCCAGTAGTGTTGCATTCCATACAACATCAAGCCCTTCACGGATGAGGTATTGTGTGACATTGCTCCCCTTAAAGTTTGTGATTTATTATTAGGACAACCATACTTGTGGAAGCGTCATGCTATGTATGAATCAAGGCCCTATGCTATATTGCTACTTTGGGAAATAAGTTGTACAAGATACCATAGGTAGCACTGCCTATCGCCATCTCTTTGGTTACCACAAAACAATGAAGTAAGCTCATTTCCAAAACTGGAAAATTTGTTTTCCTGATGATACACCCTCAAGGAAAGAAGAAGATGGTGGCCATGACCTCCAGATAGGGCCTCTCCGCATGAAAACTATAGATGGACAAGGTCATGGAGGAGTACAAGGACATATTCACCTCCCCCACAGGGGTTCCTCTACATTGTCAGGTCAAGCACTCCATCGATCTGACCCCAAGTGTGCTACAACCTAATGGACCAATCGATCAATGCTCTGTTTTGGAGAACGATGAAATCAAGAGGCAGATTTAGGAGCTGCTGTAGAAAGGTCACATCCGTCGGAGTTCATCGCCCTGTAGGAGCCCGATCGTGTTGGCACAGAAGAAGGATGGGACTTGGAGACTCTATATTGACTATCAGGTGCTAAACAAGATCACTGTCCGTAATAGGTACTCGATCCCATGGATTGGTGACCTCCTATACCAACTAAAGGGGGAAAATATTTCAGTAAGATTGATTTGAAGTTAGGATATCACCAAGTACAAATCGACCCCTTTGATGTGTGGAAGACTACCTTCAAAGCCAAGGAGGGCCTTTTCAAATGGTTGGTTATGCCTTTTGGATTAACGAATGCTCCTGCAACCTTCATGAGGCTAATGAATGACATATTGTGGCCACTCACCAACTCATTTATAGTGGTATACTTAGATGACATCCTAATCTTCAGCTAGAGTTTGGAAGAGCACCTCCAACACATCCGACAGGTTCTCCAAACACTGTGGCAACACAAGTTATGTGCCAATTTGGAGAAATGCACTTTTGGCATGACCCAGGTTCAGTATCTAGGATACATTATTAATGAATAGGGGGTGCATGTGGAGCCAGCCAAGGTCCAAGTCATTCAATATTGGCCATCTACAACCACTTTGACAGAGCTCCACAACTTTCTAGGTCTTGCCAACTTCTACCGCAGGTTCGTGTTGGTATTTTCTCATATCACTTGGCCCTTGAGTCAAGTCACCAAGGGAGGAGCGAAAGAAAAAATCTTTTGTTCTGAATCTCAACAGAAGGAATTCATAGAGTTGAATGATTGCCTCTACTTGGCACCATTTCTTTGATTACCAGACTTGTAACCACCATTTGAGGTCAAGACAAATGCCTATGACTATGCTATTGGGGTAGTCCTTACTCAACATAGGCATCTAGTGGCATATCACAGTGAAACACTTTCAAACATAGTCCGAAAGTATCCCAATTATGAAAAAGAGATGTATTCCATTGTGTAGGCTTGCCGATAATGGAAGCATTACATTTTGGGGAAGGAAACGGTCATCTACATAGACCACCGACCCCTGCAGTTCATACAAACCTAAGGGAAATTACAGAATGATCACCATTAGAAGTGGTCCACATACCTGCAACAGTTCCATTTGAATATCAAATATAAGAAGGGCAGCACCAATAATGTTGTAGATTGCCTCAGTCAACCACCGATCATGGCGTTAACCACCGTGCTCAACTCTTATGGGCACGAGACTTCTGATTGGCCACTTCTCTACAAAGTGACCCAAAATTCAAGCCACACATACTAGACACTCTTGGAGGGTCAGCATGTTCCATATTTTCACCTTCAGGATGCCCTGTTATGCCACCTGGGTCACCTTTGTGTTCCTTCAAGCGAGCGTGCCAAGATGATTTGGGAAGCACACTACAGTCGGGCTGCTGGACATTTTGGGGTCGAGAAAACGGTGGTAGTACTGCAAAAGTATTTCTATTGGTCGAATCTTCGACATGATGTCGGGAAGTACATTAGATCATGCACTACCTAAGCGATTTCCAAACGGACCATCAAGAAGGAAGGCCTCTATACCCCGATGCCTACCCCTAGTCAACCTTGGGAATCCATCTCCACGGATTACATGTCAGGCCTTCCTTCCACTAAGCATGGAAACGACTGTGTTTTTGTGGTCGTCGATAGGTTCTTGAAGATGGCCATTATGGCGGCCTGCAAGAAGAATATCACAGCACAGGCCACTGCTAAAATCTTATTTGAATGAGTCTGGGTACACTTTGGGATCCCACAGTCTATCATCTCAAATTAGGATAGTAGGTTCCTTAGTACATTTTTGTCCAGTCTCTGGTTGATGCTGGACACCAAACTCGCTATGTTCACAGCCTTCCATCCTCAAACTTATGGCCATACATAGGTTGTTAACAGGATGATCATACACATTCTACGCATGTAAAACTCAAAGCATCCACGCACATGGGACGAGAGCCTCCCCTATGTTCAGCACAACTACAACCGATCTCTCATAGCTCGACTGGCCACAACCCTTTTTAGGTGGGCTTGAGATACTAGCCACTATGTCCAATTAATGTGGCCATGCCATTTGCAGCTACTCACGGAGATTCGACTCATGTACAGTCCAAAACAAATAAGGAAAAAAAATTCATTAAGCACATCCAAAATATTCACCAGCAGGTCCATGACATTCTAGAGAAATCAAATTCCAATTACAAGCAATGACATGATCAACATCGGGTGCCACACAAGTTTCAGGCGGGCGATGAAGTCTGGTTGCATTTGCAAAAGGAGCGCCTTATCGGAGCCTATCGGAAACTCAGATAACTCCAATATGGTCCTTACACCATTACCAAGGCTGTGGGAGGCAATACATTTGAGCTCAACATTCCCCCATTCCTTGGCTTGCACCTAGTGTTGAATGTGGACCACCTTTGGCCATACTTTCCACCATTACTAGACACATCCGACATTGCAGAACAATTCACACCCATAGATTTAAATCCAGATTGCATGGAACAAGTTACAACTAATCGGATGATGGACACATAGATCAAGCACACTCGCCAGCAGAATATCCAACTATATCGAGTTGTCAAAGCAGGGAAACTCCTTCACCAGGGCAAGTGGCTCACCAGTGACCAATTTCAGTAGAAGTTTCCTCATCTCATGGAGGAACTCAAAGCAATGGGGACCATTGCTTCCTAAGGGGGCAGGAATGATCCAGGTGGATATTGGTGACCACCTACCAAGTCCACTTGGACCCCACCATTTTTTCTTTTAGCTTTTTAGTTTCCTTAATTGTAGCATAGTTTACTATTTTTAGTAGTTTTTCGGGTCCTAAACTTCTGGAGCCATTTTGAGGCCCTAAATGATGTTTTTTGGGAAAATTGGGAGCAACATGGATCCATGGACCGATGTTTCTCCTCCCAAAGTTGTAATTCTGAGATAGATCTTTCTAACGAGATATTGTGTGCGTCAAACAGAGATCATATGCCAAAGTTACAACCCCGGGAAGTTGATGTACCAATTTACCCAAATGGGGCCCACAGTTTGGTGTTTCATCTTCTAGGGTTAGGTTTTTGGATGTTTAGGGTTTTCCATTGTTTCTCAACAATAAATAGGCCTTCGAGCCTCATTGTAACATAGTTTAGAGGCATGTAGCCACCACATCTCTTCTCTCAGAGATAAGCTACCATCGGCCTAGCTAGTTTATTTCCATTTATGTTTGTAAGCATATTTCAGTATTTTACATTAATGGAATGAAGTATCATTTCCACTGCATCTCTATGTTTATGGTTATCTTTGTAATTTGTTGCATTCCTGTTTAAATCTGGATCAACGCCTGTCAAAGCCCATGCCATGGTAGAAAAGAAACACAAGCAATCCCATGCATGCCAAATCTAGCAAGGAAAATACACATGCAAGTCGATACCTACAATGAATCCTATTGTAGTGGCTTGATCTTGCCTTTCCCTATTTGATCTTTGCTCCCTCTTTCCTTCTTTTCCTTTCTTGCTCCAATGTCAAAGTGCTCCAAGAAAGCTCTAAGTGTCCAAGAGTATGAGAGAGAGAGAGAGAATAATGAGAGAGATCCAAACTAAACTAATCAAGCTTGCCCACTGATTCTCAAAAGCCTTTTTATTAATTAGGCCTATATTTTCTTCATTTTCCATTATTTTCCTTCAATTTTCTCCTCACATGCAACCTGTGAACTTTTACCTTCCTTTTCTCGTAATTTCCATTATTTTCATAAATAAATGTGCCAAAATACCTTTTTGCCTCTTTAATGCCTTAGCCATTGCCTTTGCCAATTTCCTTAGCCATAAGCAACTAAATGAACACACAATAGGATTTTCCGCCCAACATTCAGCTTGGAATACATGTCCCACCAACCATGGTTATTATATATTTTACATAGAATTTTCACCAGGGATGTTATAGAACCCTCCCCCTTGGGGGGACACCATCCTCGGTGTTCAATGACACCTATAAACAACATGACTATTGAAAAAAAAACATACTACCCACGGAGCTCTATAACATATCTCATTGCAGTATTTACAATGAATGACCCACTGATGAGCCTAGGTATTGCAACAAGAATGTTGTAACTTGTTGAAAAGTGTGCAACAAGAAATGCTTGTTGAGAATGCAACAAGATGATGGAGCTTAGTGGAAAGGAGTCGCCTTCACTAAGTGGGCCCGCAGGCTATTTTTGGCGCAAGTCTATTTTTAGACTATGTCTATTTTTAGACATATGGATCATGTCTATTGATTGCAGGTTGTTGTTTATGGATGATTGATCATTGATCAAGTTGGAAAAATTAGATGGACTTCTATTTTTAGATCACAGCGGAGTGACTGCTCAGTCTAAATATAGAACAGTCAAATATTATTAGCTCATAATAATATTTAGACTATAAACTTTGTCTTATTCTCTTGGAGCAATTCAGGATGAGCTACGGATGTGGTACATGCAGATCCCAGAAGGAAATACGTGGTTACCTATGGGATGACTAATATTTGCATGCAGGACTTCAGTTAGAACTCAAGTGAATTGAGTTTAGTGGACTGGAGGTGCAGTTGATGGAGTTGTGTTCAGTTTAGCTTTGTTAAACTGGTTGTATTTAGTCTAACTGGCAAATAGACTAGAGATGAGTTGAGTGAATT
>APFE031722795.1:0-25397 GCA_000404065.3 Pinus taeda
AGACTCATTGGCAGGCAGCCAAGAGGATTCTAAGGTATGTGAATGGAACGAAGGGGTTTGGTATTTTATATTCCTCTTTTGAAAGTTTCATGTTGACAGGTTACACAGACAGTGATTGGGCTGGAAGTGTTGATGATAGGAAAAGCACATCGGGATATGTGTTTCATATGGGATCGGGAGCCATCTCATGGGCTTCCAAGAAGAAACCAGTTGTGGCTTTATCAACAGCAGAGGCAGAGTACGTGGCAGCAACAGCAGCAGCATGCCAAGCAGTGTGGCTGAGAAGAGTTCTCAGAGATTTGTGTCATGAACAGGAAAATGGCACAACCATTTACTGTGACAATAGCTCAGCAATAGCATTGTCCAAAAACTCTGTTTTTCATAAAAGAACAAAGCACATAGATACCAAATTTCACTTCATACGTGAATTGGTTAACAATGGTGAGATTGTTTTGCAGCACTGCAAAACAGAGGATCAGCTTGCTGATATCTTGACAAAACCATTGCCAAAGAAAGGTTTTGATCATTTCAGAAAATGCCTTGGTATGCAGCAGTTGAAATTAAGGAGGAGTGTTGGAAATTAATTCCAACTGCATCACACAAATGATCTGATCTTCAACAATTAATTTCAGATTATCCGGAAGCCGCAAAAGTCCACTGATATTTTGCACTTTAAATGAACATTAAATGTGCAGAAATTAATTCCCCTGCAACCGACTTATTTCCACCGAGAAATACATCACCGCCTCTTCTGCAATAAATACAGAGATAAATATCAGCAGATATCTCACTTTGTTTAATGTTTAACTCAGATATTTGTTTTCATATAAATACATGAACAACAGTCATGTTTTTCTTAAGAGAGGCAGCGTAAGCAGAAAAGAACAGTAGTTCTGTTTTCTGTGTGAGTGTAAGAGATTTAGAACAACAATTCTGTTTTTGTACTTTGAGCGAAGGTTAGAAGAACACGAGTGTATCTCTTCTGTAATTGCACAGCAGTGCTGAACGTGCGATTTTCTGAGATAGAAAATCGATTTCTGGAACTGAAGCGTTCCTCTTGTAACAGCTAAGTTTTCTATATCAGTTTTGTTTACAGTTTATAAATACAAGTTTACTGTTTTGCTGATTTTCTGTTGCTGTTACACCAAGTGTCAAAAACACTTTGATTTCACTCTGTAAATTTATTAGTGATTTGACACAACTAGTTGCTGTTACACCAAGCGTCAATTGTCTCACTGTAAATTTATAAGTAATTTTGATGCCCATAAAGTGACTAAGCGTCAAAATCGTGTTGCTGTTACACCGAGTGGCTTGACGTCAAAAATCGCATTGTTGCAACACCAGTTACAGCAACACAGTTTTTCTGTTTTTCCTGTGTTATAAAAAACAGAGTGTTTTTCCTGTTGCTGCAACACCAGAATCCTGTTGCTGCAACACCAAGTCCAGAAAACGAAATTATCTATTTTTTGTGCTGAAACAGTGCAGTTTTGTGTTGTCTGTTTGTTAAGGAATTTAGCAGCAAATTCCACCATTCATGAGTCCTCTCCCAAAAAATGTATTCAAGTGTTTGAGGGTACGATGAAATCAACCTCACCTACAAAGTGTCCTTCCCCTTGAGCTAAGTGTGTACAATTTCTGGTCATTGATCCATTTTCAATGCCCTTCTGAATTGTTATCCATGAAAATAGAAAAATATGTATTTTAAGTGGAAATCATTGTTTTTGGAATCCATAAATTTTAGAATGAGATTGATTCAAATTGTATTTATGAATGCATAAATAAATTCAACATTGTGAATGGGGAGCACTTGAATTGTGTAGATTACTATGCTCAAACTTACCATTTAAGATATCTGTGCCTAATTTCTAGGCAAATTCACTGCTAAATATGCTAAAGAAAGATCAAAAAGTGTCCAATAGATATAATATGCTAGGAATAGAAACCCATTAATTTTTTTACATGTCATGAAATATTTATTCTAAGGTAGAAAATAAAAATTCCGTTACTTCATTTTAGGTGTCATGACACCACTCATTTCAAAAGAAATGAAAAATAAAAGTTTGAAAAGATATATTAAAAGGTTTGTGAAAATTTCTTTTTTTAGGTCCAATTCAACAATAAATTTTATTGTGAGATTGTAAATTTTATTTATTTAAAATGTTTTTTCGAATGCATAAATGTATTTAATGTTGTGCAGTGATGGGGCAGCTCAATTGGTATTTAGAGATATGTGAAATCTTTCAAATCCATCCTATTTCCACCGTGGCTATGGGAGGAGGTTCGTGGCTATTACAAAAAAAATGTTATGAAAAAATTTTGAAGCATTTGAGTTGCATAGATTATATAGCTCAAACTTATTCTTCCAAAAAATTTGCTTAAATTTCGATTAGAAAATATGTTTAAAAAAAAATTAAAAATTAAATAATTATAGTATACTTAAAATAAAAATGCATTAATTCATTTTTATATATAATAAAAAAATACATATAAAGTAAAAAACAAAATATCTGTAATTTAATTTTATGACAAAAATATGTAAAATTGTTGAACCTATAGAAAAAATTAAAAAAATGATTTCATTATCTCATGAATTTGTTTTTACCTTTATTCATTCTTTATTTAAATTAAAAAAGAAAAAGAAAAAAGAAAAGAAGTGTATAAAGTAAAAGCTCATTATTTCACAATTATCCTTTATAAAGGATAGATAATTCATACGTAAAAGACAAGTATGCCTTAAAGATATGGTTAACGGAAACATTTAGATATATAGGATGTAGAAACATCTTTCACATTAAATCTTTAATAAAATAATCCGAGATAGATTTTTAAAATAATAAAATGTAAAATTATTTTGGACATGAAGATCAAGCGATGACCCTCGATTAGAGTGTTTGGGGCTCATTGATTTGTTTTCCCCTTCCATCTCCTATAAAATAGCACATTAATAAAGTAAATGCTCATTAGTTGACGGTTGCACAAAGGGTATAGGATTCATAAAGTAAGGGTAGATGTGCCCTAAAACTAAGATAAACCGCATAGCATCTACCCTAAAATTAAGATAAACCACATAGTCACTTTGGTGTTATACCATTCTTACCATTCTTCACCTTATTTTTATATAAAGTACAAAGAGATGGACTTTAAAAATTATAATTCGAGACAGATTTTTAAAATAATAAAATGTAAAATTAATTTTGGACATGAGGCTCAAGCAATGACCCTCGATTAGAGTGTTTGGGGCTCATTGATCTCTTTTCCCCTTCCATCTCCTATAAAATAGCACATTAATAAAGTAAATGCTCATTAGTTGACGGTTGCACAAAGGGTATAGGATTCATAAAGTAAGGGTAGATGTGCCCTAAAACTAAGATAAATCACATAGCATCTACCCTAAAATTAAGATAAACCACATAGTCACTCGGGTGTTATACCATTCTTACCATTCTTCACCTTATTTTTACACCTGATTCTTACCATTCTTCACCTTATTTTTATATAAAATACAAAGAGACGGGCTTTAAAAATTATAAAATGTAAAATAAAGCAATATCACAAGGTAAACTTATATATCTTGGACTTGAAGCTCAAGTAATGACCATGGTAAGGGCTGAGGTGGTGGCATCATGGGGAGTCGTTGGTTGTGCTTCATGGGTGGCATCATGGGGAGTCATTGGTTGTGCTTCATGGCTTGTGAGAGAGGAGATCTTTATTGTTAACCTTTTGAAAGTGGCCATGCATTCTTTGTTGGAAATATTAATCCCAATCACCGCTTTAAACATACTTTGGAGGTAAAAGGACTCAAGTGAGAGAAGAAGTACAGTGCAGACTATTTCGCAACACAACACAGAGGTTAAAGCATTTAATTAAGTTTAGTAAATAAGTATCGGCAAGCATTCACTCTGCCACTATTTCCCATACTCCACGCCACTATTGCCCAACACAGCACATAAGTTAAGGCATTTAATGAATTTTAGTAAATAAGTATCGAGGAGCATTCACTCTGTCATTGTTGCTCACACTCCACAACATGTGCAAGTTTAGAAAACCATTTATTATGTAACTCTTTCATGTATTAATGTCAAATTTGTATGTTGAGATAAATATGGATGTAAAAGTCATTTTGTATGTTGGGCAAGTGAAAGAGTGAGAAAGTCTTTGAGGTAGTGAGGAGAAAATCGTGGAGGAAATATTAAATATTGGTGTGCACGGGGCGCGGGAAAATGGGTTAAATCGCAGCAAATTTATTGTGAATGTGTTTCCTTATGTTTTGACATATAATATAAAGTGTGACTTGTTCCGTTATGGTATTAATTGAATGTGTTTCCTTATGTTTTGACATATAATGTAAAGTGTGGCTTGTTCCGTTATGGTATTAGTCTTTCACCAGTAAATTTACCACCTCTTTTGTTTTACTCTTTGTTGTGGGTAAAATTTCTAGCAAAAAAAACAAGTGTTTTTACTAGCAATTAAAATTTGTTTTGAGGGCATAATTTTTGAAACGTAGAAAGTGTTTTCTTTCACTCAGAAATGGAAACATTGACTGATCCTCAGATACCTTAATTTAATGGCAAAAATTATGATTATTCGGCTATTACAATAAATGCCTTGTTTTCATCTCAAGACATTTGGGATTTGGTGGAGAATGGCTTTCAAGAAACAACATATGCAACAACATACAATGCCTTGTCTCAAGCAGAAAGAGATTTGTTGAGGGACAATAGGAAGAAGGATGCAAAATCCCTCTTCTACATTTTTTAAGCAGTTCATGAAAGTATTTTACCAAGGGTTGCAGTACCAACGAAGTCCAAACAAGCATGGGACACCCTCTAGACAGCCTACCAAGGCATGGAAAAAGTTAAGAAAGAAAAACTGCAAATGTTAAATAAGGATGCAAAATCCCTCTTCTACATTTTTTAAGCAGTTCATGAAAGTATTTTCCCAAGTGTTGCAGTGGCAACGAAGTAAACAAGCATGGGACACCCTCTAGACAGCCTACCAAGGAATGGAAAAAGTTAAGAAAGAAAAACTGCAAATGTTGAGAAGATATTTTGAAACATTTTGTATGAAAGAGTCTGAGAATGTGGACTCATTTCTTACACATGTTATTGGGTTGATTGCTCAAATTAGGTCTCATGGTGAGACATTTGAAGAAAGGAGCATAGTTGAGAAAGTTTTGAGAAGTTTTCCAACAAGGTTTTATGCCATTGTTGTGGCAATAGAAGAGACAAAGGATCTCTCATAGTTTTCAGTGGATGAGCTTCATGCATCACTGCAACAAGCTTCTCATTGGAGCATGCTTTCAAGGAAAAAGTTTCCTTTGGTCAAGGTCGAGGCAGAGCAAGATCATATGCTAGAGGAAGAGGAAGAAACCCACACAAAGGTGGAAGAAGCAGCCCTTCAAGCACAAGTGGAAGTGGGAGTAATCAAAATCGAAGTTAGGGCCCAGGCCAAAATCAAGCACAAGGTCAGAGGTATGATAAATCTCAAGTTCAATGTCATCACTGCAAGAAGTATGGTCATTATGAAAATGAATTTAGAAAGAAGAAATATGAAATTAGTAACAAACCAAGTGTAAATTTCTCAAAAAAAAATTAGAACCATGATAGCATGTTTTTAGCTTTTAATGTAGCACAAGAAAGACAAAGTGATATATGTCATCTAGATTCAAGTTGTAGCAACGACATGTCAGGGAACATATAAATGTTTTCCAATCTAGATGAAAGTGTGAAATCTGAAGTGACATTAGGGACGGATAGCAAACTCTCTGCCATGGGAAAAGGAAGAGTTAATATCCCAACAAAGAAGGGGGAGAAGAAGTAAATCTAAGATGTCTACTTTGTCCCCGATCTTAAGCATAATCTCATAAGAATTGGGTAACTCATGCAAAAGTGCTACAATGTCTTTTACAAAGATGATGTGTGCACAATTTTGGATATGCCTCCAAGTAGACAGCTGATTGCAAAGGTTCATATGGCAAACAATAGAATGTTTTCCCTAAAGATAAGAACATATTTGAAAGAAGAAGGTGCACAAGAACAACTATCAATGAACTCACAAGAGGATGGAAGAAAAGATGCAGCTGTCACACAAGTGAACTATCAAGCAGAGGTCAAAGATGAAAATTGGTTATGGCATTTGAGATTTGGACATCTCAACTTTTGAGGTTTGGACATTTCAAGAGGTTTGAATTTGTTGCATAGGAAAGGCATGGTGAAGGGATTACCACTCATAGAAAAACCGGACAACCTATGTGAAGGATGTATCTTGGGCAAGCAACATAGAGAGACGTTTCCAATAGGAAAGTCAATAAGGGAAAATGCACCTTTGGAGATTTTCCACTCAGATTTATGTGGCCCAATGCAGACACCATCAATTAGTGGCAGCCATTATTTATTGACCTTCATAGATGACTACATAAAGAAGAGATGGGTATATCTGCTCAAACAGAAAATTGAAGTGTTTAAGCACTTTTTCCAATACAAAGCTCTTTTTTAGAATTAAAGTGGACACTACATCAAAGTCCTTAGGACTGACAGAGGTGGCGAATACATCTCAAATGATTTCCTACGATTTTACAGGGAGCATGGAATTCACAAGCAACTTACAACAAGATATACATCTCAGCAAAATAGTGTAGCAGTGTAATATTCCTAACCCAGAATATTCCTCAAACCCCAACAAAAACTGAAACCAAATATATGCAAATGATATAATAACCCAGAAGTGATAAAATAACAGTGGAACAACATATAATAATGTAAACCGGAAATATAAGCAGATACACAAGAAACGCAGCGAGAAATTCTAAGCCATTTTATTATACTAAGCAATAAATGAGTACAAGAGGTGATTAGACAGATGGCACCTCGACTTGCACAAGGTAAGTGAAGAAATACTCTCAGAATGATAAGAATGGCCTCTCTGCGTGGATGTTCTTGTTTTGCTACTGTTGCTAGAAAACAAATGATGATTTGGGGTTGCTCCCCTCCTCGGAAAAAGCTGAAACTCTAGATTCGGGCTCTACTCAAGAAACCCAGAAAGCTTTCCTGGAATGGTTCACCCTCGAAAAACAACCTCTTGGGGTTCTGCACAGTTCCTCAATGCCCTGCGCTGCCACTGAAGAAAACCCCTCTAAACTCTGCCTGAAACATGGCCTGAAACCTTGCCAAGAACCCTCCAATCAGACAAGAGTTGGACCCCTGCTCAATCTCCCAGCATAAATCCACCTACAAAACCCCAATCCAACACTACAACCAAAAAGAACTGCGTCCCTCTCCAAGTACTGCGCAGTCCTCCAAAATGCTGATGAAACTGCTGCTGAAATGCTGATAAAAGTACTATTGAAATATCGATGGAAATACCTTGCCCGAGCAGGCACTCCAAGTCCCCCAAGGTTAAGGGTGAGATCTCTGAATGGAGACACTCAATGCAATAAACAGTGTTGCAGACCAGGTAAATAGCCAGCGTGCTCAGAAGTCGAAACGACTAGCTCAAAATGCACATAACTGAACGATCAAAATGAGGGGGCTCCTCTCTCTTTTATAGCCTTCGCCTCTCTCAATCCCAAGGCTCACCTCTTCCTACGTGGTTCCCCTCTTGCCACGTGTTCCTTCCCTCTTGCGCAGTCTCTCCATGTGTCTGCGTGGGCTCCATTTCTGCATCCCCCTTTGGCCCCATTGGCTCCCCTTTAAGTCACAACATTGTGCTACTAGGAAGTGACTTTTTATTCTAAAAGTGAGTTATGTCCCCTGTCCTCACTTTTTTATTTACAAATAATTGCAGAAGGCAAAAATTGAACAAAATCGAATATTCCAATTAGCCATGGCTAATTAGGAATATTACAGTCTCCCCCAGCAAAATGTTGCTTGTCCTCAAGCAACTGAAGTGATGGATGCTGCAAGATCTTCTCATTCTCCCAAGTGGCATCTTCATCCGGCAAATTCTTCCACCTCAACAAGAATTCTCGGACTGTCTTGTTCCATAGCTACCTATCCCTGGTATCAATGATAGCCTCTGACTGCAATACCAAATGCCCCTCGTCATCCATGGGTGGTAGCTCAACTGTCACTATCACCTGCTGCCCCAATGCCTTTTTTAGGCACGATACATGAAAAATGTTATGAATTCTACTGCCTTGGGGCAGCTCCAACTCTTATGCAACCTGTCCAACCTTGTGAATCACCCTCTACGGCCCATAAAAGTGGAGCTTGAGCTTCTCAACCCCCTTTTTCTTTAGTGACGTCTGTCGGTATGGCTATAATCATAGGTAGACCATGTCCCCCACCTCGAACTCTCTCTCCACCCGACCCCTGTCGGCATATAGCTTCTGCTAGTTCTGTGTTGTAGCCATGTTATCCTTGAGAGCTCAGAGAATATCCTGACTCTCTTGGATCCAAATCTTGGCTCTAGGAGCCCTGCTGTCACCAAACATCACGTCAGCAAAAGATAGAGGATGATACCCATATAAGGCATAGAATGTTGACATACCGATGGAAAAGATCCTTACAAAACCCACCCATGAAACGGTTGTCCCTGTCATTGACGATGGTCTTAGGAAGACCATGTAGCCTGAAGATCTCTCTGAAGAACAGCTCGGCCACCTGTGCTACTGTATAGTGTGCGGATATGGCAAAAAAGTGTGTGTACTTCGTCAGTCGATGAACAACGACAAAGATACAACCCTTGCCCTGTACCATGGGCAACCCTGTGATGAAGTCCATCGAAATACTCTCCCATTTCCTCTCTCGAATGGGAAGAGACTACAATAATCCCACGGGATGGCTCATCTCTCCCTTGTTCCTCTGGCAAATATCGCACTTCCGGATGTGCTGGAGTATGTCCTCCTTGAGACCCTTCCATGAGAACCTCTCCCTAATGGCCCTGTAGGTTTTGGTAAACCCTTGATGTCTTGCAAACAGTGGATCATGCGATGCCTGGAGTATCTTATTCTTGAGCTAAGACCCCTCAGTCAAGAAGATCCGGTCCCTGTACTAGATGATCTCATCAACCACCCTGTACCTGTCATCTGCCACCTGCCCATCCAGAACCTCACATGCAAACCTGTCCTTGGAGTACTCTACTAAGAGTCGAGCCCTCCATTCTGTATCCAAACTCATAAGAGGCAACGTGGCTAGTCTACGTGAAAGGGCATCTGCTACCATGTTGTTCTTACCCTTGACATCCTCAATGTCAAAGTCATATGCATGGATCTTGCTAATCCACTTCTGCTACCTCTCCTGTAGTTGCTTCTGCTCTGAAAAGAACTTGAGGCTGTTGTGATCAGTCCTCACCCTGAACCTGTTACCCACCAGATACTGCCAGTACTTAACCAATGCATGTATGGTGGCTAGCATCTCTTTTTCGTATATAGAATACAACCTCTCATGCGGAAGGAGCTTCCAAGTCTCAAATGCTATAGGATGACCTCCCTGCATCAACACTATGCTGATCCCCTCTCCCGATGCATCACACTCCAAAACCAAAGGTTGTACAAAATCAGGGAATGCAAGCATTGGGCAGCTGCTCATAACCTCCTTGAGCCTATCAAAGGCTCGCTGCGTTGTATCTGACCAACTGAATGCCCCCTTCCTCGTCAAATCTGTTAAGGGTGTAGCAAGCTGCGAGAAACCTTTGACGAACTTCCAATAGTAGGTACAAATGCCAATGAATCCTTGAAGTTTCGTCACATTTCTCGGCTTCGGCCATTCTTTGATGGCCCTAATCTTCTCCTCGTGGAATCTCACTCCATCCACTCCTATGATATGTCCCAGATACAACATCTCCGTCAACTCAAACTCACACTTGGAGAGTTTGGCATAGAACTGTTGCTCTTATAAGATACACAATACCGTCTCAATGCGCTGGAGATGCTCCTTCCAAGTCCTGCTGTAAATGCGAATGTCATCAAAGAATACCAACACAAACTTCCTCAAGTGACTACGGAAGATGTGATTCATGCAGGACTGAAATGTAGCGGGGGTGTTGGTTAGCCCAAAAGGCATCACCAAGAACTCAAAGTTCCCATAGTGACACCTGGAGGCGATCTTGGGAATGTCCTACTCCCTCACGCGAATTTGATGGTACCCAGATCTCAAATCAATCTTTGATAAGAATCGTGCTGTCCTCAACTCGTCCATCAACTCATCAATCCTGGGTATGGGGTACCTGTTCTTCAGGGTCTTCTTGTTCAGGGCCCTGTAGTCAATGCACATCCTCAATGTACCGTTCTTCTTCGTCACCAACACCACAGAAGAAGCAAAAGGACTCGTGCTCGGTCGAATGTGCCCAAGTTCCAACAACTCCTGGATATCCCACTCAATATCATCCCGATAGGCCTTGGGGTGCCTATAAGGGGTGGTGATCACTGCCTGAATGCCCTTCTCAAGCTCGATAATGTGCTCAAACCCCCAATCCGGTAGCTGTCCTGGTGGAATCTCCCCAAACACTATGGCATACCGATCAAGGATGGACTGTATCTCTGGATGTATCATCTGCCCTATAGTCCCTGCCTCTGATTCACGTAGTTCCATTGCCCACTCTATGTCTCCCTTCCGAAAGACTACCTCCATCCGATGAGACAACACAGTCTAAGGCAGATATGTGTGTTGTCCCCATATCTTCTCATGCCTCCTTGCCTTCTCATCATCCCACTCCATCTCTAGGGTCTTCCAATCTATTGTGACCTTCCCTAGAGTGATAAGCCACTGAAAACCTAGTATCATGTTAGTGTCTAGGATATTGACCACAAAAAAGTGGTTAGTCAATGTGTAACTTCCCATCGTCGCTGAAAGCTCTGGAACATAACATGCACATGTCATGGTCTGATCTCCTAGGACCAAGACTAAAAACCCATCGAAGCTCTCTGTCTGAATACCTCTCCACTCAACCATCTATGCATTGATGAAGTTGTGGGTTGCCCCACTGTCAACCAAAACTGATACGCACTGGCCACGTATTGTCCCTCATACGCGTAGCGTCAGATACTTGGGAACTCCTCGCAACGTTGCAAGGGCCCCTCCGGTGGGTGGAAAAGATGCACACCTGCTGCTAGTGGTGGAAAAGATGCACACCAGCAGCACATCTATGTCCTAGTGCCCATGGCTCCTTATAGGTAGCGCAAACCCGCTTCTTCTTCAACTCCCTCCTAGCATCGTCGTCAAGCTGTACTTGTCATAGATTCCCCTTTGGAGGAGGAATCCTCACATCCTTCCCCTTAGACTGAAAAGTCTGTCTCTAGGGGTAAGGTGTCTAGGTCCTGGGTAAGACATCATGTAAGTCCTGAGTCCTGTTAATAGCGTCCTAGGGTGTGGCTAGTTTAGTGGACCGGACTAAACCCCGAAATGGCTCTGCTAACCCCTCAACATACATGTAGACCCTCCGTGTCATGGATAGGTCTAACACCATTGTAGAGACCCTCAAGAAATCTGCAATGTAGGTCTCTAGGCTCCCTATCCATTTGAGCCTTGTAAGCTCAACAAAATGCTGCTCTGGATCCCTCCGATCAAATCGCTCCACCAGTGTCCTGGTAAACTCATCACATGTCGTCACTCTAAAGTTCCCTAGTGTAACCATCCCATGAAACCACCAATCTTGGGCCTCACCATCCAAATGCAATGTTGCCACCTTGATGGCCTCTGTCTCCGACATCTGGTTAAGCTGGAAATAAATGTCCAGCTTCTCCACCCAAGAATTTGCTGAACTGTTTGATGAACCATCAAATGTAGGCAAGTGGAATCTACTCGTTGAATGATGGGTGTCACCATAATGGTAATTCTGGTACCATCTGTGATGGTCGCGGGGTCTACTATCTCGCTGGAGCTGAACAAAATATCTGTATGAGAGGGCTTCCTTGAACTCCTACCCATAGGCCTGGTACTCTGCAAAATAATCACCCATATTTCCGGGCTCTACCTCCTGCTCTAATGTCCAGGCTCTGCTGACCCCTCAACATACATATAGACCCTCTGTGCCATGGATAGGTCTCGCACCATGACGGAGACCCTCAAGAAATCTGCAATGTAGGTCTCTGGGCTCCCTGATTGTTTGAGCCTCATCAACTCAACAAAATGCTGCCAAGGATCCCTTCAATTAAATCGCTCCATCAGTCTCCTGGTAAACTCGGCATATGTCTTCACTGTGGAGTGCCCCAGTGTAACCATCCCATGAAACCACCAATCCTGGGCCTTGCCATCCAAATGCAATGTTGCCACCTTGATGGCCTCTGCCTCTGACATCTGGTTAATCTAGAAATAAATGTCCAGCTTCTCTACCCAAGACTTTGCCGAACTATTTGATGAGCCATCAAATGTAGGCAAGTGGAATCTACTCACTGCATGGTGGGTGTCTCCATCATGGTAATGCTGGTACCCTCTGTGATGGTCGTGGGGTCTGCTATCCTGCTGGAGCTAAACAAAATCTCTGAATGAGAGGGCTTCCTTGAACTCCTTCCCATAGGCCTGGTACTCTGCAAAATAATCACCCATATGTCCAGGCTCTGCCTCCTGCATGGCTACGACCCCTGTGTCTGCTCCTAAGAAAGTGGGCATGGTAGAGTGTGTAGGGGCATGTGAGGCCACCTGTTGCACAGTATCACGCTGCTCTGGCAAGTGATGGGATGCACCTGATCCCTCACCAATCTGAAAACGCGTGGGCTCTCACGCTGTCTAGCCTCTACTGTCGTGAATCTCTGCCCCATCACCTCAATCTGCCTCGACAGATCCTGCATTGATTTGAGGAGCATATCCACAAATCTCTTCCCATCCTCGTCGGCCATCTATTTTGCGTCCACTACTAGCTCTCTCTATTCTTGTCTACCATAGGCTCCTCCTGTTCTGCGTCCACCACATGAACACAGTGTCCCTCTCCGTAAGTGTTCTCCAACCTACGACCAGTGTCTTTGTATCTCTAACCTCTGTAACATATATAGGATTTTTCCCCCAGTGTCATAGATTGCTAGCTCCACAGGCTAAGCCAGATCTATGATCTGATACCACTGTAATATTCCTAATCGAAAATATTCCTCAAACCCCAGCAAAACCTCCAACCAAATATGTGCAAATTATATAATAACCCAGAAGTGATAAAATAACAGTGGAACATCGTATAATAATGTAAACAGGAAATATAAGCAGATACACAAGAAACGCAGCGAGAAATGCTAAGCCATTTTATTATAGTGAGCAATAAATGAGTACAAGAGGTGATCAGACAGATGGCACCTTGACTTGCACAAGGCAAGTGAAGAAATAATCTCAGAATGAAAAGAATGGCCTCTCTACGTGGATGCTACTGTTGTGCTGTTGTTGCTGCTAGAAAAAAATGATGATTTTGGGTTGCTCCCCTCCATGGAAAAGCTGAAACTCTCAATTTAGGCTCTACTCAAGAAACCCAGAAAAACCCAAAAATCTTTCCTAGAATGGCCGAGCCCCCAAAAACACCCATTTGGGGTTCTACACAATTCCTCAATGCCCTGCGCTGCCACTGAAGAAAACCCCTCTAAACTCTGCGTGAAACACGGCCTGAAACCCTGCCAAAAACCCTCCAATGAGACAAGAGCTGGACCCATGCTCAATCTCCCAGCATAAATCCACCTGCAAAAACCCAATCCAGCACTACAACCAAAAAGAACTGTGTCCCTCTCCAAGCACTACGTAGTCCTCCAAAATGCTGATGAAATTGCTGCTGAAATGTTGATAAAAATACTACTGAAATATAGATGGAAATACCTTGCCTGAGCAGGCACTCGAAGTCCCCTGAAGACACTCAATGCACTAAATAGTGCTGCAGACCAGCTAAACAACCAACGTGCTCAGAAGTCGAAACAACTAGCTCAAAATGCACATAATTGAATGATCAAAATGAGGGGGCTCCTCTCTCTTTTATAGGCTTCGCCTCTCTCAATCCCAAGGCTCACCTTTTACTACATGGTTCCCCTCTTGCCACGTGTTCCTTCCCTCCTGCGCAGTCTCTCCATGTGTCTGCATGGGCTCCATTTCTGCGTCCCACTTTGGCCCCCTTGGCTCCCTTTTAAGTCACAATGTTGTGCTACTAGGAAGTGACTTTTTATTCTAAAAGCCTCACTTTTTTATTTACAAATAACTACAGAAGGCAAAAATTGAACAAAATCGAATATTCTAATTAGCCATGGCTAATTAGGGATGTTACAGGCGGAAAGGAAGAATAAGACCATTATGGAGATGGAAAGGAGTATGTTGAATGCAAGGCATTTGCCAAATTATTATTGGGCTGAAGTTGTCGCTTGTGAAACATTATCTTGAACAAATGTCCAACCAAAAGTGTCCATAACATAGTTCCTAAAGAGGCATGGAGTGGAAGAAAGCATAGTGTCACTCACATGAGAGTGTTTGGATGTGTGGCATATGCACATGTCCCGGATGAGTTGAGGAAGAAGTTACATAGAAAAGGAGAGAAATGTATATTTGTTGTATACAGTGATGAATCCAAGGCATACAAACTCTAGAATCCATTAACCAAGAAGGTCATAATCAACAGAGATGTGCAGTTCGAAGAAGAGGAAGCATGGGATGGAAGTTTAGAGAAGACAGCGATGTCAAAGCATGTATACCATAGCAAGTAATTCCTCAATAGTGACTCCCTCTACACCTGTTGTATGGCAGTGGTTGGGTGTGGGTCGGGTCCACCGTGCCCACCCCATATTACATTATGGTTAAGGGAGTTTGGAGGAGGGTCCAGCGAGGTCATGGCTGCCAGCCCAATAAATTTTATTTGTGTGGTGGTTGGGGGTCGGCGCGGATCATGGCCTGTCGACCCAAAATTATTTAAATTTTGTATTTGAGTCCTAGTGGGGGTGGTAGGGGTCATGGCCGCCACCCATTTTAATATATTTTTTTTCTATAAAACAAAAAAAAAAACAAATTGGCCATTTTTGAAAATTCGAAATTTGACCATAGGAGACAAATTAATCAGGGCACAAATTCACCCAGAATCTGGCCCAGGTTGGTCATATTTTGTCCAAATTACGGCCTCCTTAAGCCCACCTAGTCACTAAAGTCAACTTGAACTTGGACTTCTCCTAACTTTCGCATATGAACTCATTTTGAAAAACCATTCACACCACCACAACCAGGACAACGGGATCTACACTTTGGTCCTAGTTTGAAATCATTCTGGTCACTTTGATTTTGGAGCTTCCATAAGCCCTATTTGTCCTAAGTGTGTCTCTGGAGCCACCTGGATCAAAACACGATGAGGAGAGGGAAATCAAAGGCAAGGAAGTCACTGGGTAACTACTCGAAGAGTGTTATTGCAAGGAGGGTGTCACACTTGGACATCATGGAGGTTGCACCACGAAGATAACAAACTGAATTATGATGTCATATGTAAGCCTCCATCACGTTGTTGAACTGTACATTTGACATTTGCTGCATCAAACTACCACTTCTATACATCTAATTAACAATCGAGTTCTCGGTTCTAGTGCAATGGGAAAATCACTACCATGAATCTCTTTAGGGAACAAAAATTTCCCAAAGATCTTAGTCATATATTTGTTGGTTAGTTTTACAGTCCAAGATTCAAGAACCTTACCATCATGCTTGTGGCTTAGCCACCTTCCAACTAATGCGATAAAAACACCTAGTAATATTTTCACACTGAACACTATACAATAAACTTAACCCTAATACTAGCTAGACTTTGGAAGGGTTTTTGGATTGATTGTTAGTGAAACTCATTGTAGTTAGGTGTGCTAATGTGTGTTGAGTGTTAGTGAGTGCTAGGGAAACGCAAGGGAGCACTAGGTCAAAATGCATGGAAATGAATGAATAAGAGTGTGTGATAGGGAGTTTCAATGAGTTCCAAGTGTGGTAAGAGGGGAGTGACATGGTATCCTAAGTAGCGCTAAATCATTCTAGCGTGCCAGAGCGACATGTAGCCAATATGTGCTAGGTTCCAAGGTGTTCCAACTAGTGCTAGGAAGTGTTAGGGAGCATTAGGGAAACACAAGGGAACACTAGGTGAAAATAATGCATGAAAATGAAAGATTAAGATTTTGTGACAAGAAGTGTCAAAGATTTCAAGGTGTGCTAAGGAGGGAGTGACAAGGTATGCTAGGCAGTGATAAGGAATTCTAGAGGCCAGGGAAACATGCCAAGATGTGTTAGGTGCTAAGGTGTGCCAATTCATGCTAGGGAGAGTTATGGAGTGCTAGGGAAAAACAAGGGAGCACTAGCTTCAAATGCACGGAAATGAATGAATAAGAGTATGTGATAGAGATTGTCAACAAATTCTAGGTGTGCTAAGGAGGGAGTGGCAAGGTATGCTAGGTAGTTCTAAGGAATACAAAAGTGCCAGGGCGACATGTCAAGATGTGCCAAGTCCTAGGGTGTGGCAATGTGTGTCAGGGAGTGTTATAGCTCCAAATCTCACCCTTGATATTTGTGATGCTCCATTTATGGCCTGGGGCAACCCCTCCTTCCAGACATGGTCCAAATACTTAAAAAACAACGTTTTACTTCCTATACGCAACATTGCCCTGAGCTAAACACATGTGTATGTGGTTCCGGGTATACCCAACCCGCGTATATGTCTTAAAACACTTAAAAAAATAAATCTTCTTAATTTCAGGCGGAGATCACAGGTTTTACCTATTGCTTACCTATTAGTGCCAATGACCCAACTATTCCCAACGAATTCCCAACTAAAAGACTACTTTGGGAGAAGTATAAAGGCTTCAATGGGAAGGCCTAAGGGAGGAGAAAATAGAGAGAAATTTACTCTGCTGAGATTATCCCTGATCAAGTCTGAAGATCGTTGTGCTTCCAGCACTCCCCCCGTTACAGGAAACCCTTGTTTCCTTGAGCTTTGATGTTATTTCACTAGCTGAGATATCTTTGTATGTCATGGAAGGAGCCTTTTGAAGACTTGGGATTAAACGGATCTGGAGGACGGTTCCATCTAATCCCAAGTCTTCAAAAGGCTCCTTCCATGACTCATACAAAGATATCTCAACTAGTGAAATAACATTAATGCTCAAGGAAACAAGGATTTCCTGTAATGGGGGGAGTGCTGGAAGCACAAGGATCTTTAGACCTGATCAAGGATAATCTCAGTAGAGTAATTTTCTCTCTATTCTCTCCTCCCTTAGGCCTTCCCATTGAAGCCTTTATACTTCTCCCAAAGTAGTTTTTTAGTTGGGAATTCGTTGGGAACAATTGGGCCACGGGAACTAATAGGTAATCAATAGGTAAAACCCGTGATCTCCACCCGAAATTAAGGAAATTTAATTTTTCTAAGTGTTTAAGACATATACGCGGGTTGGGTATACCCGGACCCATGTATACACATGTTTATCTCAGGGCAATGTCACGTATAGGGAGTAAAACACTGCTTTTTTAAGTATTTGGACCAGGTTTTGAAAGAGGGGTTGCCCTAGGCCATAAATGGAGCATCACAAATATCAAGGGTGAGCTTTGGAGCTATAATAGGGAGTGCCACAAGAACACAAGGGAGAACTAGTTCAAAATGCATGGAAATGAACGGATAAGAGTGTGATAGGGAGTGTGAGAAAGTTCCAATTGTGTTAAGGAGGGAGTGACAAGGTTATATGCTAGGAAGTGCCAAGGAATGCTAGAGTGTCAGGGCATGTTAGGTAGTGGTAGGGTCTGTTAGGGAGTGACAAATCATGCCAAGGAATGCAAGGGATGATAATGTGTGCTATGTAGTTCCAATGGATTGTTATATGTTCCAGATGTTATGGCATGTGAAGATGTAAACTATGTTTCTTAGTTGTTTTATGGGCATAATTGGATGTGAGCCTTGACTTGGTAACTTGTTAAGTGGGATGAGTTAAGATTGGACATTAGAAGACTAAGATGAGTTATAGGCCATTAGGGGAGTGAGGCATAGTCTAGTTGTAGTAAATGTAACTTGGTAAAGTTGTTGTAGTCGAGGCAGGACTTGGTTGGGTTCCTAAGTCTAAAAGAAAATAAGGGTGGTTATGAGGGCATGATAATTAAGGAGTGCCATGGCTTGCCAAGGAATGAAAAGATGTGTTGACATATGCCAAATAGTTTCAATGCATGCCGAGAAGTGTTTGGGAGTGTCAGGGAATCATAAGGGAAAGCTAGGTCAAAATGCATGGAAATGAATGAATAAGAGATTATGCCAGGGAGTGTCAGTGAATTCTAGGTGTCCCATGGATGAGGTGTGTTAGGATAATTTCATATTAGGACTTGTAGGAGTAAAGCCTACGATTGTGATAAGAGGGTGGAAAAAGAAGTTTCAGACAAAGGGAGACTTTGGTCTAGGCACAACACTATTTTTTCAATGACTTGGTTGGGTTCCCAAGTCACAAAAAAAGTAAGGCTATCTATGAGGGCATGAAAAATAGGGAGCGCCAAGCTGTGTAGGGAATTTCAGGAAGTGCTAACACATGTTAGAAAGTTCCAAGAAATGTTAGGCATGTGAAGACATGCCAAGTTCTAAGGCATACCAAGGTGTGTTAGGTTCTAGGATGTGGCACCAACAAATGCTAGGGATTGCCAAGGAAACACAAGGGAGGACTCGTTTCAATTACATGTAAATGAATGAATGTGCATGTGTGACAGGGAGTGTTAACAAGCTATAGGTGTGCTAAGGAGGGAGTTAAAATGTATGATAAGAAGTGCCAATAGACGATGGAATGCTAGGAAATCCTACTAAGATGTGACAAGTGCCATGGTGTGCCAATGTGTGCCAAGGAGTGTTAGGGAGTGCTAGGGAAACATAAGGGAGCACTAGTTCATAATACATGGAAATGAAGGAATAAGAGTGTGTGTCATGGAGTGTCAGTGAGTTCCAAGTGTGTTAAGGAGGAGTTACAAGGCATGCTTGGAAATGCTAAGGAATACTAAAGTTCTAGGGTGACATGTGGCCAAGATGTGCCAACGCATGCAAGGAAGTCTTAGCTAGGAGTGCCAAGGAAACACAAGTGTTAGCTGGGAGTAATCAACAAATGTTTGAACCTTGATTCTAATCAAGTGTTGGCCAACGGGTCAAGGAGGGTGTCCTTTACAAACTACTAGCAAATCCAATGAAGCACAGAGATTTATTGACTAGTAGTGACAATCTATGTGAGGTCTAGCACAAAATATTTAATCTCTTAGACTATGGGTCCCTACTTATTTTTAGGAAAATGGTGGATGGATTCTTTGACTTCAAGATCTAGGAGAGAGAGGTGTGCAAGGAATATGCAGTCAATAAGCATGTCAAGATTTCTTTCCTAAGCATAAAGTATAGATCTAGAGGGATTCTTGATTTAGTCTATTCAGATGTATGTGATCCATGTCATCAACTTTACAGACATGTGATATGTATTATGTTACTTTCACTGATGATTTTTCCAAGAAAACTTAAATATATTTTAGGAAGACCAAAGATGGGGCCTTCAGTAGGTTCCAAGAGTTCATAGCTCTTCTTGAGAACCAATCATTTAGGATAATCAAGGTACTAGGATTGCATTATGGAGGCATGGATGCCTCTAATGACTTTGATTCCCTTTTGCTAAAAGGCATGGATCAAGAGAGAGATGAAAATACTATAAAATTTGAAAAAGGATGGCTTTTTTTAGCGGAAGAACAAGTCTATAGTAGAGACTGCTAAATATGTGGTTCATGACTTCGATTTTCCCATGTTTGTTTGGGCAGAATCTTGCTATATTGCAATCTACATACGAAATAGGTGTCCATACAAGGTGTTGATGGAAAAAACTCCCAAGGAAGCCTTCAGAAGGGAGAAACCATATATTTTTCATTTCAATGTGTTTGAGAGTCTACTTTATATTCATGTTCCATAGGAGTAGAGGATGAAGCTTGAACCCTCCAACTTGGAGGGTATTTTAGTTGGGTACAATGAGCCTTCTAAAGCTTAGAAGATCTATGTTCCTTTCCCAAGGAAGATGGTAGTAAGCTAAGATGTGAATTTAGATAATGATACATGGACTTCCAAGTTCCAAAAGCACCCAATATTAATTAAGGAGAAGAAACCACTTCCTACTTGTTCTGTTGATCTGTGTGTTTCAAGGAGACTAGGTGCAAGAGAGCAAAGGAGATCAAGAGAGAAGGAGAGCAAGAGAGCAAAGGAGATTTCTGGACAAGGAGGAGAAGGAGACAACAGCTTGGCACACATTCCAAGGCAGCAGTTGAGAAGATTTGTATACTTGATTCAGCACATAGTGAAAGGTTGATTTTGGCATGATTTTCTAGAAATTCGTATAGCTGGTTTGCACATAAATCGAGGAGTGGTTTGCATAGAAATTTGGTAGTGCATTTATTGCAGTCCGTACAACGCATTTAATGCAGGCCATACAACAGCATTTAAGGCTGAAAATGGGCACGAAAATAGAGGAGGCCATACATCATTCACTGTTGTCCTGTTTGCTGTAATTTCCAGTTTGCTGTGAGGCACGGGAAAAGAGATAAGTTGTAAATTTACTTGCTGATATTTTGCTGAATATTTCTCACTGTAAAAAATGCATTTTCAGAAATAAAGAAGAGCTCTCGAACTGGTTTTCCCCAAGAGTTGTAGGGGGTTTTTCCAGGGTCACCTTGACCAAAAATTACTGTGTTCAAATGTGTTAAATGACTGTTTGTAACTGCTGATTTTTTATTTCTGCATTTTTCAGCAGTCTGTAAAATTTTCAGAATTTGTGTTTTCAACAAAAAATTATTTTTTCAGTTGTTGAATGTATGGATATGGGAAAGGGCATTTAACTATATGGGAGAAATAAGGTGAAACTGAAAACTGGGGTGGGAAATGAGAAATTTCTACATGGTATTAGAGCTTGAGTGCTAAAGTGCAGTTTGGGACAACGAGGAGGAAAATTACAGCCTGCTGATTTTTCACTCAGAAAATTCCAGCAAGCTAATTTTTCACAAACAACAGTTTTATCTTTACTACAACAGTGCTATTTTTTAGTTTTAGGATAGAAGGATGTTATTGTGATTGAGGGTGGAGGATAGGCTGGATGGGCATACAAATTATAGTGTTTGGAAGGAGAGAATGCAGAGTATTTTTGAGGAGGCAGAAGTCTGGGATATCATGGTACATACCACACAGAACCCTGTTGTTGTGCCTGCTGATGTGACTCAGTTGGCTGAGTATAATAAAAAGAACAACAAGGGTAAGAGGCTGATTCTATATGGAGTCAAAAACCATTGCATTCCTCATGTAAGAGGAAAGAGCAATGCCCATGAGATGTGGACAGCGTTGTCCAATCTCTACCAGAGTACCAATGAGAATCGGAAAATGGTCCTAAAGGAGAAGCTGAAGAACATTAAGATGGGTAATGATAGTGCAGCTCGATATCTCATAAAGATTACTAATGTGAGAGATGAGTTGGTAGCAATTGAAGAGGCCATTCCACTCACTGAGTTGGTGCAGATTGCAGTGAAAGGCCTCCCCCGTTCATGGATGAACTTTGCTGATGGGGTTTGTGCACGTGAGACCCTTCCCACATGGGAGAGGTTTTGGGATGATTGCATTCAGACAGAGATTAGGAAAGGTCAGCTTGGGGCAGCCAAGGCAGTTGAGCAGGATGAGGATGTAGCACTGTCAACAAGAGGCAATAAAGGCAAAGGGAAGAAGCAGGCTTCCACAAGCAATGGTGGGGGCAAAGGCAAAGGTAAAGGTAAACAGGGTAACACATAGAAGGACTATTCCAAGGTGAAGTGTTGGAATTGTCAAAAGATGGGACACTATGTAGTTGTGTGTCGGGAGAAGAAGATGAAGAAGGGGAAGAACCAGAGCGTGGTAGCTTCAGTAGAGGTTGAGGCCTTTGTAGTTCATTTTGACCGGGAGTTTTGGTTCACTGAGTATGAGTCCTCTAGTGTAGGATCACCTGCCACACAGGTTCAGAGGGAGCATGCTTTTCCCTCGATTAGCGGAGCATCTTCGGGTATCTGGTATGTGGATAGTGGGGCTTAGTGTCACATGACAGGAGTCCATGAGTATTTCTCTAAGCTTTCAGAGAGTGACACTGATATAGAGGTAGTACTCGGTGATGACTGAGTTGTTAGAGCAGTCGAGGTGGGGATACTGACATTTCAAAGGGAGTCCAAACCTCCCTTGAAGGTGACATATGTTATTTATGTGCCAGGGATGAGGAAGAACCTCATATCCATCTCAGCTTTGGAGGACAGAGGATATGAGGTATTGTTTAGGGGAGGACAGGTGTTGATGTATCCCAGGGGCACTCCAGCTGATTCAGCTAGAGTGATAGGTGTACGCCATGCAAAGGTGTACAAGTTTGCATTCCAATCCCTTGTGGCATTGAGCAGTAGTACCGACAGCAGAGCTAGCAGTTCTGAGCTATGTGAGATTTGGCACCACAGGATGGGACATATGTATCATGGAGCCTTGAGGACCTTGTGGGAGATCACTATAGGTGTGCCAGATTTTAGTACTGATCACTTTGATACTTGTAGAGGATGTGCGATGAGCAAGTTTGCCAAAGCCCCTTTTCCCAGCAGTGACAACAGAGCAACTTGGATACTTGATTTGATTCATTCTGATGTGAGCGGTCAGATGTCTCATGTTTCCTTGAGTGGATATGAGTACTATGTTTTATTCATTGATGATCACTCCATGAGGACCTGGATTTATTTCTTGAAGACCAAGAGTGAGGTATTCAAGTGGTATCAGGAGTTTAGAACTGTTGTGGAGACATAGACAGGTCGGAAGATCAAGTCCCTGAGGTCGGACAATGGGGGAGAGTACACCCTCGGAGATTTTGTTGATTATTGTGCGGAGGCAGGCATTAGGAGGGAGTTCACTATTCCTTACAACCCCTAGTAGAACGGGGTTGCGGAGAGGAAGAACAGATCAATCGTAGGGGCTGCCAAAGCCATGTTACATGATCAAGGATTGCCATTGTTATTGTGGGCAGAGGTCTGCAACATAGATGTTTACTTGCAGAACAGGATTCTGCATCATGCCTTGGGGCACATGACTCCGGAGGAGGCTTTCTCTGGGAAGAATTCTGATATTGGTCATCTTCGTATCTTTGGATGCATTACATACTCCTACATACCCAAGGAGAAGAGGACCAAACTAGAGCCCACCGCAGAGAAGGGTATCTTTGTGGGCTACAGTGAGACCTCAAAGGCCTTTCAGATTTACACTCCTACACAGAGGCGAGTTGTTATTAGGCGGGATGTGAAGTTTGAGGAGGACAGGGCCTTTAGGAGGTCACGGGAGTTAGAATATCTAGATCAGCCAGACCCTCAGCAACAGTTGAGTCAGTCGTAGGGATCCAGTGGGTAGGGATCAGGAGGATCAGGAGGTACATCTATGAGGATGTCAAGTCCATCAGTGAGCAGTGGCTCGCCGAGCCAGAGGGGTGGTGCTCTAAGCAGTTCACAGAGCAGTTCACTAGGGAGTCCATTGATGGATAGTTCACATGGTACCTTAGCTTCTATAGGTTCAGGTGCAGGTAGGAGGACAATAGACAGACCGTTAGGAGTGCAGGTTACTGATGGTGATGAGGAGGAGGAGTTACATTCTCCCATGGGAGAAGCATGCTCAGGGAAGAGGAAGCCCAAGTGGCTTCAGGACACCTTGAGAGATGCCACATCTGTTGCTGAGCCGAAGAGGCCGGTCAGAGAGAGTAGACCCCCTGAGAGATTTTGTAGCTATATGGCGATGGTTACCAGCATCCTTGACTCTGAGCCTTCTAGCTATGAGGAGGCAGCTAGCCAGCAGGTCTGGAGAGAGGCCATGCAGGAGAAGTATTCTTCTATCATGAAGAATGATGTTTGGGAGGTGGTGCCGAGGCCTGAGGGCAAATCCCTGGTTACTTCCAAATGGCTTTACAAGGTAAAGCATGCTGCAGATGGCAGCATTGAGAAATTCAAAGCGAGGTTTGTGGCTAGAGGGTTCTCCCAAGTAGAGAGAGTTGATTATGAGGAGACCTTCGCTCCCGTGGCTCGATATACTTCGATCCGCTCCATTATATCGATAGCAGCAGAGATGGGTTGGAAGATCCACCAGACGGATGTGAAGACTGCATTTCTCAATGGCTTCATACAGGAGGAGGTGTACATTGAGCAGCCATAGGGCTTTGAGGTGCATGGGAAGGAGTCCCATGTGTGTAGACTGAAGAAGGCTCTTTATGGCCTGAAGCAAGCTCCCAGAGCTTGGTACTCCAGGATAGATACATACTTGCAAGGGATGGGTTTCATAAAGAGTGAGGCAAATCCGAACCTTTACTATATTGTGATAGGTGAGGAGCCTCTCATTCTAGTGCTGTATGTGGATGACTTGATCATTACAGGTGCAGAGAGACTCATAGAGCACTGCAAGAGAGATCTTGCCGCGGAGTTTGAGATGAAGGACATCGGCTTGATGCATTGCTTTTTGGGTTTGGAGGTGTGGCAGGAGGAGGGGCATTTCTTCTTGGGGCAGGGGAAGTATATTGTGGACATCCTTGCCAGATTCCACATGGAGGATTGTAGACCCATGTAAACACCAATGATTACCAACTGGAAGAAGCTTCATGCTTCAGATTTTGAGTTGGTGGATCCCACATTGTACAAGCAGTTGATTGGTTCCTTGATGTATTTGGTCAACACTAGAGCAGATATTTGCTTTGCAGTCAACATGCCTAGGAAGGTTCACTAGGTGGCTGCAAAACACATTTTGTGGTACTTGCAGGGGACAATGAATTATGGTCTGGACTACAGGCAGGGGGATGGAGTGAGGTTGGCAGGTTGTACTTATTTTGATTGGGCAGGTTGTGCTTCTAATAGGAAGAGCACTTTAGGGTGCTATTTTGGGTTGGGGTCAGCAGTAGTGTCATGGTTCAGCCGGAAGCAGCAGTCAGTAGAATTGAGTTCAATGGAAGCAAAGTATATGGTAGCCAGTCTAGCTAGTTGTGAGGCCATCTGGCTTCACAATATGTTGTTTGGCTTATTTGGTCAGCCGTTGAGACCTTCAGTGATTTACTGGGATAATCAGAGTTGCATTAAACTCACGGAGAATCCAGTATTTCATGACAGGTCAAAGAATATAGGGATCAGATATCATTTCATCAGAGACTATGTTCAGAAGGGAGCTGTGAAACTTGAGTATATTTCCACTGATGAGCAGGTAGCAGACATTCTTACCAAAGCCTTACCACGGGGCAAGCATGTTTACTTCAGAGACAAGATGGGTGTGGTGAGGACACCTTCCTCGGTAAGAGGGAGTGTTGAAATTTGGTACCGGATGACAGGTGGTTCCCTTAGGCTTTGATCTTTGGCCTAGGGAAAAGTGTCCAAAAGAATTTAATTTTTCTCCTAAAGTAACTTTATAATTTTTATAAATTTAAATCTAATTTAAAAGTGACTTTAAGTGATAGAGTTACTAAAGTCTAATTTTAAAGTGACTTTAATAAAGTTAAT
>APFE031722811.1:0-10402 GCA_000404065.3 Pinus taeda
GGCTCTATTTCATGAGATTCATGTGGTTGTGAGTGTAGAAAATGTGTTTTTCCTTATGTTTCATATGTATTTCATTATGTTTCATAGTTCATTCATATTCATTTCCAGTGAAATTTTATGAGTAAGATAAGGTAGAATTCATTTTTATTGCTCTTCTCGTGGGAAAGTTTCACACGGTGTGTTTTTCTTCTGTTGAAAAGGATTCATGTACTTATGCCCTTTTCACCCTCCTAAGAAATCTCTTCGTTCCGTGTTATTTCAAACTAAATTGCTAGACTTTCCGCTTGTCTTGCCTCACGAAGTAATCTGTACCTTTGTATTAAATTCTCTGCTCATTACTGTCCGTTGGTCCCATACCATCCCAGAAACTCAGTCATTCATAAAAAATTGCTTCTTGTATCCATATTTACTTACTATCCTAAGATCAATATTTCACTGTAAGTCATCTTAGACCATTTCATTTTACTTATTCACTGAGCGTGACTCGGAGAGAGCCCTCTCCTGTTTTGGTAGAGCTAGCTACCGGACTGAGCGTGGTTTGTGGTTACCCTGAATTTTTCCTTCCTTCAGCCTAAGGCAGATTTAGGTGCTAACATCCCCCTATGCCATCACTTTACGTGTGTGGGATGGACACTCCTCCTAGCCCCTTGGCATGTACTGCAACTATCCATTGACCCTTGTGGGTGAGGTTGTCCATGTCGATATCGAAGTCATTGATGTCCCCTTGCATTATAATATCCTCTTAGGTCATAGTTACATGTATGCCATGTCAGCTGTCACATCTGTAGTATTCCACAAGCTGTGCTTCCCCCATGAAGGGCAGATTGTTACTATTGATTAATTTACTTACTACAAGCCTTCATCCATGACCTCCCCCGAGTCCATCATCTCATCAATATCCAACAATCAGTCTTCAACTCCTTGCATCAGTTTCTCGCCCGGAGTCTATAAGGATTCCTCATTGTTGGGTTCCTTAACTGGTCCTCCCCCTCCCATTTCTGAACCTATTTCCATGAGTGTTTTCATGTTACAAGCATCATGGGCTACCCTTAAGCAGTCTGATACACCTTATCAACAACCATCTCCTCAGCATCCTGTTTTTTCTCTTCCAATTGAACCCTCTAGACCAACTCCCCCAGGACCTCCTCCATTTGTGGGTTCCTCTCCTATGTTCCCTCCAAGAAATATTCCTCGAGGTCTCATCCATCCAGGAGCTATTCTACTATGACATTAACTTGTCACTATATACCTTTCTTATTCCCCCCTCTGGGAATTTTTTTCTGTACCTGTCATGGATTGGATGGTCCTTCCTAACATGACTCTCGGGATCTCGGTATGGGACATCGATCCCCCCTACAAATACTCCGCATGGTCAGCCAAGACCATATCATGCTTTGACCCCAGTTCAACCGGTCCCCATGACCCTTGCCACTGCTTGAGTTCCGTCACAACCTCAACATGAACCAAGTCCTATTGCGAAAGCATCTAGCCAAGGGGACAAAGCCAAAAGGAAATACTTGAAGGACAATTATTTTCAGTCATGTGCCTAGAGCCCAAAATCACTATGTAGATATCATTGCAAACAACATTTTAGAATGGAATTTATCACATGTATACCACACAATATAACCACACAAATGATGAACTATCATCATCATACAAAATTCATAATCATATTATGTATCACATAAGTGTTTGAAGCCCATAGCTCTAAATACATCTAATACGTCCATAGCATACTAGGGGGCACATAAGCCCCTACATCTCCTCTGGAGGATTTGGTGCCAAGTTTTGTTGAGCTACTTGCATCCCTTTTTCGAGCACTTGGAACACAATGGTGCTCCACAAACTCCTCCTAGTAGGGGGCATCATTCCCACTATTGCATACTAGATCAACATCCCATGCTTGGAGGCATGATGGCTTTCCCCTAACCATCTTCTCAATTAAGTCTTGGCCTAGATCCTATTGGATCTAGGTATGGTCGATTATCCTCCCATTCCTTGGATATTTGTCCGACTGGCATCTCCAGTGAGCCATATGCACATTGCATATCATAGAAGTTTGATACCATATCTTCAAATATTCTACTCTATACCATGTAGTCCCCATGTTTGACTTAGTGGGTGAGAATGATTCTAGACATCCTCTAGTAGTTCATTCTCGTTTTCCTCTTCCCTTAATTCTTCACCAGAAACCATCATTCCAAGAGGAATTAAGGCCATATTTAGAGAAGTAAGGTCACTTGCCTAAAATTCATAGATCCCGATTCCAATGGTTATCTTGTTCGCTACGATCTCCACAAGGTTTAGGGTTTTCTTCTCCTCTCAAATTAGAAGAAAAACACCCTTTTATAGGAAAACCTGCAGTTTGTCTGTCGCACATTGTGACCAAACCACAACTCCATTCAATGAAACATAAACACCATTGGAAAACTCTCGCTAAGTACTATAATGAGTCTCTCTTAGTTTGTGATGATTTGACACTTCAGTAAGAAGCCTTTCTTCCATGAAAGATCACTTCATCGCCTCTCAAAATTGAATTTTGTCATAAATCAAAAATTGTACTTTGAGGTCCACCTCCTCTCAATACTTCTCATACCATATGTTGATTTTCGTCATGATTAACCATCATTTACTCATGTTTTCATGATCCCCACTGGGCCTAATCCATGTGGTAGCGTCATCGAGTCACCCGTTTTTAGAGCATTTGTGATGAGTCACCCTTGCATTCTTGAAGTGTATTTCATGTCCCATCATATCATGTCACAATATTTCATCCATATTTTCATACCTCTCATCATGTGTTACCCATTTTGGCCTCAAGTCATACTGTCCTCATCCCCTCCAGAGTTGAGTCAGTTGCTGCCAGGTCAACCATGCACTTTGTGCTCTAACAAGGGAAGTTGTCTGTTTGTCCCTCAATTCCACTTTTCCCATTATCCTTGGTGTCATTTCATCAGTCACATTACTATTCTCCCTTGAGCTTTAGTTGAGGATCCTCATTTGGTCATCTGTCATGGGCCCTATTCTATTGACAGCAATTCATTTATTCCAGAAGAATGACCTACAGGGCGGTGTATCTCTGTTCTAGCTTCCATTGAGTAGAGGGTCCCATTACTTCCCTTTTCCATGATAATTTCATGCTTGTGATCCATACACTTGATGGTCCAATGATGCAGCAGATTGTCCCAGTGATTCCTGGGTGTGTGTGAGATGTTTCAAACTTCATGAGGGGGTGACCCTTTAGATAACCCCCCACATGCTCGTACGCATACCTACTATGGTACAACCTCAAATGCAGTTATGCAAAGTTGATGGATTCAGTTCCTTCTAATCATAGTGTTCATAGCATGCATGTCTCCTCCATATGATCCATTCAGTTTTTTAGAGCCCTTCCTTGTTCAACAGGGCTTCTTTAGTTGTTCTACCCTGCCTCCCACCTAATTTTTGAGGGAAGGGGGTTTGTATCTCATGTACTCAGATATTATTGTATTCAGTCCTAACTCATGTTTTTACTAGGTGCATTATGTATATGGGACATTCTATTATTTTTTGGCTTTGTTATGCCAGCGTGTCATGTACCATTTAGCATGTACTTCATTGCTCAATTTTATATTTCTAGGCAAACCATTATTTTTGTACTAAGTTATCTCAGTGGGTATGGCTATGTGTCTCCCACCTCATTGAGGTCTAGTACCACAACATAAAACGAGACATAGTCTTGGCCCCTTTGTCACTATCCTCTCTCAACTTCAGCTTCATTGATCTCTCTCTCTCTCCCCTTGACTTGCCTATTTTTTCTAAATGATTGTGTCTTCACAACATACTTTGGTCATACGTTTTGCTCCTAACACTAGTACGTTGGGGATCACCAAAAAAGTGATCATGTAGCCTAATTTACTAGAGGGATCAAAGTATACCATGTAAAGCCAATTTTACCCTAGTAAAATTGCTTTCACTGTGCAAAATTACCTAATAAACCACCTTTATTAAGTAATTTATAGTTAAACCCATGAAGAATAATTAAATAAATCACTATTTATTTGATTTTCTTCTAGGAATAATTAATTAAACCATTTATTTATTATTACTCCTTGTTAAATATGACCGAATCATGAAAAATAAAAAGACAAATCATTATTTTTCTTATTTTTCTCTAAGAATCATTAATTAATCACTAATCAATTATTAATGTTTGTCAAATTTGACTAAATCCCTTAGGAATAATTAAATAAATAATTATTTGTTTATTATTCCTTAGCTAATTCCTTGAGAGGATAAATAAATCATTTATTTATTTATTTATTATTTCTAAATAAAATTTTAAATACTTTTTCCCTCCTAAACAAAAATAATAAATATTCCAAGTGGTAATTCCAAGAATGGGATCAATAATATTTTATTATTGCTCATTATTTGAGGAGAACTCAATATTTTGTTATGAATAAGAGGGTTTTCCATTCGTTATTAATTTTTTTTTATTTTCATTGTAGCACACCATATTCTTGTTAGGTTTATGCATTATAGAGGAGAGAGACTCTACAGAAGCTGAAGACATTTTAGGATATCCAAGAACCCATCCCATAGAGGGGATTGGTAACATTTATCTGTTCTCTTCACAAGTATTATTATTAAATTATTCTTTATATTTCTTGTTTCCATTGGAGAATTGGGGTTATTACTCTTTCTTTCACTATTTAACTATGATCATAGCATAGATCAAAATTTTGGCAAGTTTTGTTTCTATCAATAGTTGCAGATCTACAAAGTTTAGGAGTCATTTCTATTGTTGAGATTGTTTATCATCCACAATCTTAAGTGGGTTCTTTTCATACCCTCATGGAGATACTTTCCCATTTCCCCTTAGGAATGGGAAGAGGCTGCAACAACCTGGTTGGACGAATCAACTCCGCTTTGTTCCTCTAGCATACCTCACACTCCTACACATACCTCAACATGTGCCCCTTGAGTTCCTTTCAGGTGAAACACTCTTCGACTTCCATGTACATGTTTCTGAACCCCTGATGC
Organism: Pinus taeda; assembly: GCA_000404065.3. Classification (NCBI taxonomy): domain Eukaryota; kingdom Viridiplantae; phylum Streptophyta; class Pinopsida; order Pinales; family Pinaceae; genus Pinus; species Pinus taeda. The sequence goes on from APFE031722811.1 coordinate 5,029, forward strand.
CCTGAAAATGGAGAAGTGTGTGCTGCGTGGAGTACTTTTTCCCTCAACTACATGCCTAGAACGAAAAATATTAAGCCCTTGTAGTATATGACCTTAGCTATCACCTAGTAGTGCTCATTTGCATGTGTCCCCTCCAAGATCTTGCATGCCTGCCAGTATTTAGAATACTCTACCAACAATTGGGCCTTCCATTCATGGAAAATTCTCATGAGTGAGAGGCTTGCAGGTGTCCTGGATAGTGCATTAGCAACTACATTGTGCTTCCCCCACACATACTTGATAACAAAATCATAGGCCTACACCTTGTGGACCCATATCTATTGTTTGTCATTCAGGCCCTACTAGCCCATGAAGTGGTGAAGACTATTGTGATCTGTCTTCACCTAGAATTGATTTCCCACCAAGAACCATCAGAATTTAGCCATTGCATGCATAATGGCCAACATCTCTTTGTCGTATATAGAATATGACTCTCCTGATGCATCACACTCCACGGTCAATGGCTGAGTGAAATCTAGGAGTTCCAACACTGGGAAACTACTCATCACCTCCTTAAGGCGATCAAATGATGATTGGGCTCCATCGGTCCATGCAAAATCCCCCTTCTTGATCAAGTTCATGAGGGATACTTCCAACTACTAAAATCCCTTGACGAATTTTCGGTGATAGGTGTAGATGCCCAAGAACCTCCTCAGAGCTATCACATATTTAGGAATCGACCAATCTCAAATAGATCATGTCTTCTCCTCATGAACCTTCACCCCATATGTGCTAATGATATGCCCCAAGTAGAGCATCTCAGTCAGACCAAACTCACATTTAGACATTTTGGCGTAAAACTGCTACTCCTCCAAAATGCGTAGCACCACATCTAGGTTTTGTAGCTGCTCCTCCCAAGTCCTGTTATGGATCAAAATGTTATAAAAAAAAAAAAAAAAATTAAAAATCTCCTCAACTACCCCCAAAACACATGGTTCATACATGAATAAAAGGTGGTGGGTGTGTTGGTCAACCCAATGGGCATGACCAAAAACTTGAAATGCCCATAATGACATCTGAAAGTTGTATTAGAGATGTCGTGATCCCTCACTCTAATATGATGGTATTCTGAGTATAGATCTATCTTAGAGAAGTACTTGGCTCCTCTAAGCTCATCCATTAACTCATCAATGAATGGTATGGGGTACTGGTTCTTCAACGTTTTCTTATTGAGCGCTCGGTAGCTGATGCACATGCACAAGTTTCTATCCTTCTTCTTCACCAACACCACTCAAGAAGAAAAGGGACCAGAACTCAGCCTAATGTGGCCCAGAACCGACAACTCCTGGATGGCTTGCTCAATCTCTTCCTTATAGGTCTTGGGATGCCTAAAAGGGATGGTAATCATTTCCTGCACACCTGGCTCCAACTCTATGGTGTGCTTGAATCCACTATCTCGTGGCTGCCTTGGTGTAATGTCCCAAATACCACTAATTATCTGTCCAATAGTGCCTATATATCTAGGTGTGGAGATTGGGCACATTCCCTATCTCTAATATCATTAGATATACAAGCCATGCTATGTCTCCATGCCTCAAGTATGCCTCCATCTGATGTGTCGAAACTATTTGAGGAGGATACGAATGCATGCGCCTAAGGACCACCAACTTGTCATCCATCCCAATGAAATCCATCTCTAAATTCCTCTGATCAGTGGTGACTCGACCAAGGGAGTATAGCCATTAGACACCCATCACTATGTTAGTGTCTGGTATGTCAACTATGAATAAATGATATGTCATCGAGTAGTTCCCCATGGTCACTGTCAAGGTGGAACATACCGAGTGCAATGAATTGTTCTATCCCGTGGCACCAGAATGGAAATACCCTCAAAATTTTGTTCTGGAAAGGCCCCTCCTCTGAGCCATTTAAGCATTGATGAAGTCATTGGTAGACCCACTATCTACTAGGACTGAGACACACTTCCCTCGCACTCTGCCTCTGATCCTCATCATCAGAAATTTGGAAACCCCTCATAAGGAAGCAAGGACTCCCCGAGATGGTTTGAAAGATGCTCCTCCATGTGGTGGTGGTGGTGGTGGTCCCCTCTCTGTTGGACCCTCACTGTCTCCCCCACAATACTCCAACTCCACATTTTCCTCCTAGTCACTTTTCGAAAAAACCTCAATATAATGGGCTTTGCCCACTGTGCACCAATGGCTTGGTGCCCATAGATCCTTACAAGTAAATCACAATTTCCTCCTCCTGAGCTCCCTCCTATTCTCCTCATCTAGTTGCCCATGTCCTTGGGTTTCTCTCTATGGCGGTGGTCTAGTATCACTTCCCTTCTGATGGTAGGAAGTGTGTATATGAATAGGTGTCGGGTCTTGGGGATGGCCCCCTACAAGTCTCTAACACATCTCACTGCATCCTATAGTGTAGAGAGCCTGCATGACTTCACCAGTCCATGCAGTTTCTTGAGTAACCCCTCAATAAAAGTTTACACCCTCCTAGCATCTGATAAATCTGGCACCATGACTATGACTTTCATAAACTCTGATATGTACTACTCTGGATGACTTGTTTGTGTGATTTGGCTCAACACGCTCGAGTGAGCCTCTGGATCCCTCTGATCAGAGCGCTCCACCACCCTCCTGGTGAAGTCCTCATAGGAAGTCACATTGGCATGCCTTACAGTAGAAAAGCCATGAAACCACTAGTCGTGTGCCTCCCCCTCCGAGTGTAGCATATCCATTCCACCTTTGTCATCTTGTTTCGCTAGAAATAAGTATCCAACTTCTCCACCCAAGCCTAAGTTGTGCACTTGGTCATGCCATCATATGTAGGGAAGTACATCCTCCTGATAGTATGTTGCAACTCAGAGTTCTACATGCCCTAGCCTCCATAATATCTTCCCTTCTCATTCTTCTTAAGCTGGCAATAATCTCTAAAAGATAGGGCTGCCTTGAATTCGTCTCCCATGGGCATATGGTCATCTGATCCAACCTTCTCACTAGGTGCTAATTGAAAGAAATATGGCAACATAGTACTAGTTGGCCCACGTAAGCTGGGTAGGTGGGGAGTCGGTGAAGGGTGGTCATACTGTTGTGAGGCCCCAAAAGTCTCCCCAAATAGAAAATCCCAATGGATGCTTCGGTCTTAGTTCTGCTATTTGATCTCATCCAGCATCTCATTCTGGCCCTTTGCTATATCATTAAGGGCCCTCAAGAGGTTACCAAAGGCCATATACTCCTTAAACTTGGGCTCCACCATATCCTCTACTAAAACTGCCTTCCCACGCTCCTGGTGTAATCTCTAACTCCCTTTTTCAACTTTGATACCTCTGTCTCCTTTAGGTGATATTATGTCTGTCCTCCTCACTCATAGGAAAATCTCTAGCCGCTGAGCCGATATCTAGGCTCTAATACCACTGTAATGTTCCAAACTACGAAAAAAAATGACATGCAAAGAAAAAACAAATTCAACACTAGAAAATTGAAACAATCAACAAACACCCATTTAAACTCAAGAATTAAGAACCAATTGAGTCATTTTATTAATCACTTGGAGCAATTACAATAGTGTGGAAGAAGTGCACTTGGGCTTGCCTAAATGGAAAGTGTGACAAAGCCTAGGTGATCAAACAATAATCCCAAATGCTAAACATTTGTTTCTCCAACGATGCTTTGCCCTGCCTAGAAATCTGCACTGTCTACTAGAAAGGAACTAGTAGAAACTCAACCCCTGGTGCTTATAAAATTATGAAAAATTAGCCTCGAGCTCCTGAACCAAAAGCTACCAAAACCAAGAAAGGGTTTGGCCTAGTTTTGACCCCCGAAATTCGACACCAAAATACCATGTCCTCTTCCAAGTGCCAGGAAATACGACCTTCATTTATCTCACTATTAAAGCCCCACAAATCACCCGCAAAGGCTAAGATACTATGCTCCAAGGTTTTATTTATTTCCCCTAGAAATCTCCAGCTCTTCAACTCATCCCTCTAGCTCCCACGTGCACCCAATGAAATCCCTCTGCGCAGGCCCAAGAAGATGCAAATTGTGCTACCCACTAGCAACAATCTCCTACTCTGGAACTCCTCCAAAATGTTGATTCTCCATGGAAGCTCCAATGCCAAAATTCTCCTTGGAAATGTTGCTCGTAAGATGTCGGAAACAACCCCTACGTGCTCCCTTCCTGTGTCCTCTAGAAACATGCACTAGCTAAGACAAAGGCTGAAAGATGAGCTCTAAAATCCCTCCATATATCCTCGAAGGTGGTACAATTTTCCTTCCTAGTGTGGCACTCAAAGTTCCCCAAAGAAAGGTTGAGCTCACTAGTGGAAAAATCAGTGCTAAACAATAAGTAACTTGGCTAAGGAGCTCGATAAACAAAGTAAGTTTGATAGACAAAAGACCCCTCGAGTAGATGAGCTCCTCCTTTTTGTAATTTTGTGGGCCTTTCCTCCGCATGTGGGCCCCTCTTCCTTGCCTTTGATTTCCCCTCCAAGGCTATTTGAATTCCACACTGAGCCAAGTGTGTTTTTCCCATATGGGTGGCCCCCAGATTCCACTAACAAAATAATTCGGCCTCTTTCTCTCCTAAGTCCTTATGTCAAAATTAGATGGGTTCCAAGGTCACCAAAAATTATCCAAAATTATGGGAAACTAAACCTGTGACAAAATAATTTAGGAAGGGACATTACAGCAAAGGAGAGCTATCTCAACCAAAAACTATGCAATATAAAGGAAAATGGTCAAAATCCTTTAAAATTGTTTACAAAGGAAATGGCGAAAAACAAGGCCTCGAGAACCCTATCTCTCCTCTTTGACACCACAGGTGGAAGCATGTGAAGGGTTAGTGATGATGTCATCACAACCAACCAGAGGTCAACACATGGCAAGTAGTTTTGGAATTTGTGGGTACCCAAAATTCCCACATTTGAGTGACATGTGTCACCTATCACAAGGTGACACATAGTAGAGGTGACATCATCATGACTTCATCCTGGTGGATATAGCCCAGAAGACTTAAAGAAGTGCGCAAGGAATGCGCTAGGAAATAGTCATCATGAAAATGTGGTAGTTATCTAAGCTTGACTACATTTTTATTAGTTGTTGGTAGTAGTGGGGTGGCGTTGATGGACAACTCATTCCATTGGATGGAGCCTGATGATTTGTTAATGATGCACAACAAAAGTGTTGGGAAGTGGGAGCTTGGATATCTTAACACTGACATGGCACACACCATAAAATGAGAATGAGGTCGTGAGGACCCCACAGAACACGACATCCTATAGGGTGACCCCAACAATAAATAAGAGAGAGCAAAGGGAATGCATTGGAATATAAAGTGTTGGTACATGGAGGATTGACAAGCGTTTAGTTGCAGCATTGTG